>VZUI01088741.1:0-148935 GCA_013401135.1 Cettia cetti | reverse complement strand
CCCCGGCCCCGCCTCCGCCTTCCCCTCGCGCCGCGCGGGGGCGGGCACGTGCGCGGGTCGCCGCGCGCCGCTGCTCGCGCGCCTTCGCCCCCGCGCTTCCTCCTCCCGCCACTGAGCGACCCGGGGCCACCCGCGGCCTTAAGTAGGGAGGCGGAGCCAGCCGGGCCGCGCCCCCGCCGCTCCCATTGGTGGCTACGCCCCGCCGCGGGGAGACTCGCCGCGCCATTGGCTGTCGCCAGGCGGGGGCCCGCGGGCGGTGGGGCCGAAGCGGGGGGCGTGCGCGAAGGGGTTTGTGAGCGAAGGGGTTTGTGCGCGTCTTTGTGTGTGTGTGCATCCTGTGTTTGTGTCTATGTGCGAGTCTGTGTGCGTCTGTGTCTCTGTGTGTCTGTGTCGTGGTTTAGGGCTGGTATTCCCTAATTTACTGCTCCCACTAAAACCCCGCTGCCACTCGCTCCCCTCACCCTTTTTCCTCTTCGCTGTGGCAGGCTAGAGTGGAGATTTGGGAAAATCGAAGTTAAAGATCACGGGTTGGATTAAGACCAATTTACTGGAAACAGCAATGAGATAAGAAAATGTACAGTAACAGCAACGATATTAATAACAAAAGTGTTTGAGAGAGACAAGTGATTCTCATGCAAAATGCTCAGAATCGGGGTCGTTACCTCACCACTCCCACCCCGCGCTTACTGGACCTTCTTTAAGGAAGAGACTCCCTTTCCCCATAACCCACCCCAGCGCCGGCAATGACCTGAGGCGATAGCAGAAAAACCTCTGGGTCCTGGTCATGCCCCCTCCTGGCCACGACAAAAATTAACTCTGTCCAGGGAGGAACCAGGACAGTCTGCGTGTCTGTCACTCTGTGTGTGCCTGTGTTTGCGTGTCTGTCTGTGTGCAGCTGTGTGCCGCCGGTGTCGCTGCGTGGGCCGCCCTGCCCGTGCCGCCGGTTACCTCCTGGCAGCCGGTGTGCTGCTGCCGCGACCCGGCACGTGTGGCCGTGGCCGTGTCCCTACGCGTGGCCGTGGCTCTGTGCCCGCCCCGCCTGCCCGCGCCGCTCGCCGGGCGCTGTCCGCGGTGCTGAGGCCGTGGGGCGGCTGGGCTGCCCGGCTCTCCGGGGCTGCTCTCTTCCTTACCGCCCCGGCGCCCTCCGCAGCCCGCGGCGCCTCCCCCAAGCTCCGCCGCGCTCCCCGGGCTCCTCGGCCCTCCGGGGTCCGGGGAGATGCCTCGCTAAAGCGCTGCCGCATCGGCGGCGTGGCCGTGCTGGAGCTGCCAGACAGCTTCTCCCCTGAGGATATGATCAGAGCATCGGCTCCCGGGCACCGCTGGTCACAGACCGCGCCGAAAATGTCTGCCCGTGCCTGCTGCGCACAGCTGGAGAGGGCGCAGCAGGGGCCCCGAGGTCCTGTGGAAAAAGGGATGTCTGTGGATATCTGTCGAGGAATGCCGTGCTGCAGCTTCCACGGCCCCTCCTGACAGAATTAGAGCTATTATGCAATTAAAGCGTCTACAGCTGGGGTAAATAAAATTTATTTTAATTAGAGTTTAGCTTTAAGTATACATTTATTTTAGGTTATATTTATTCAGGATTTCCCTCCCGCAGACCATACAGTAAAGTATTTTGATTTTGAAAGTAAACAAAAGATGCCTAAATCATCTCAACTCATTAAAACTCCGTTTGCGGGATGTCAAGAACAAGCAGTCTATGACCCCATACACCATTTTGTGCTCAACCTCCATGTCACATTCTTTCTTATTATGTACCACAGGTAGTACTAACTTAGTATTTATAATAATGAAATAGATAGTTGTTGCAACAACACATTTGTAAATGGCCTAGTACTGTTCATTTCAAGGTTTTATTTGTTGTTGTGGTGGTGTTTAGATTTTGTTTGTGGTTTTGTGTTGATTTGAGGGAGTTGGCAGAGGAAGAAGGAAGGAAGAAAGATAAAAATGAAAGTAAAATCTTTATAATGGCATCCACAAGATTTTGAATGTGTTCTACAGACATTACATAAAAATTTGGTCTGTGATGTTTTCAAAATCCTAAGGTACATCTAGGCAACATTTATGCAATTTCTACTCAGCATGCAGATAATTGAGGGACTGCATGTGTTTACTATAATATGTAGAGAATGTCGGTGACCGATGCCTTATAATTCTGTAGTATTTCCAGTAGTGAGGGATAAAGTACATGAGAATCAATCTTCCTGCTGAGAAAGAACAGGAACAGGAAAATAGTTGATTTCAGCAAACTTACAAAACACTAAAGAGGCAGAGAAGACTGATAGGAAAATTGAAAGGTTTAATAGTCAATCAGCTTTTACTACAAATTGTGTGTGGGGATAAAGAGAAGACATAACTCCTTCTTTTAAAAAACAAACAAATAAAACAAAGAAAAGCACAGAACTAAGATATTTATTAATAATTTACCCTGATTCAATTTACCGCATGAATAGTTCTCCTTTCCCGTTTAACAGTGTAGGAAGAAATGGTGGTGTTTGCAACACAGCTTGGGTCTGTCTTGCTCGAACGATCACCTGTGTCATCAGATTGTATTTCTGCACCTCTGCTTTTCAGAATAATTCAGCCTGGTGCTCCTCAGTTCAGAAAGAGGGAAGACCAATGATAGGTGTGTTCTCTTAAAGCAACTTCAAGATGCATCTAAGCCATCCCCCCAGAAGCAATCCTGGTCTGGTAGCTTTCAAAACATACCATATGGTCATGTATATGGAAAATGAATTTTGGGGGTTTTCCATCTGGGGTGTTATAAGAATAACGTTACTTTAGTCTGTTTAATTGTACTTAACCTACTTAGATCACAGGAAGCTTTGATTTAAACACCTTTACGTTTATTAAACAGTGGGAGGTGCTAAATTCATTAAACTATTTTTTTTTTTCTGGTCAAAGGAGTAGACAGCAGGTTTCATTGCACATTTTTTTACAGCAAACTAGGCAGAAACAAGTTCCCCATAAATTCATTTTTGAAAACTTGTAAAGTGAAATTGACTTTCAGTGATACTTAGGTTGCAAAGCAATTGAGATACCTTTCTGAATTTTACCTTATACCTCATTAATTATAAAAAGGCATTAAAATCTGTCAGACAGGAAATATCGACCTCTAATGACATCAAATGTGACTTCATTGCTAGTTGGAGATCAAATTTTTCACAGCTACTAAAAACCAAAGACACATTTTACAACTCTTTAGTTTGAAGTGTCAAGCCAAATTGAAGTTTATCTGTACTATATTTTATTGTTAAGTCTGATAATGAAGTGGATCACAGCATACCAGCTTGCAGTTTATTCAAAGATAGAGCAGGTAACAATCATTATATATTTTTTCCAGTGCCATCCAAATACATTGTATTATCATGTAGAACTGAAGTCATAAAGCAGTGGACGCAAAAAAATTGAAGGAAAATCTCCAAACTTTGCACATGCTTATTCAAAAATTATTAAGTCTTTTGAGAATATGCAGTAGAATGGACGGTCAGTGTGATCATTATTACAATGAATTACCCTTCTGACACCTCACAATAAAGTTGACATAATAATTTAAATGGTTAACTATGTGTCTGTGAGTATACGAAGCACCTCATACATCAAAAAATCAGAATAGTCAAAAGTTTTCTATTTCAGAAATTCAATTTACTTTCCATTTTCTTTACTGATTCATTTGCTTCAGGTATGGGAAAGGGTTATCTGGTTTCTGAACTAACTGCAGATGAGCATTAAAAAAAAATTAGGGACTTCCTTCTATAATCTAAGTAAGCATCTCCTTCTCTGAAAGCAGAATTATAATTAACAATACAAGTAATAAAAAAGCAGCAATATATGTGCAAAAAAGAGGGAATGGCCCCACCTCCTTTACTGTAGTTCAATTAATTCCTTCTTTGAATACAGTCTGTACCCAGGCGCCATCTGATCTCTGCATGTTGTCCTGTGAATACCAGTTCTTGTACCTTGTGGTTTCATGGTTTCATTATGGGGCAACTGAAGATGCACAGAGCTTGTTTCCATGTAACAACACTCAGATCATGTGCTGGGCTTTGACCACTGGAGAGTCCAGATGGAAGTGGCTACACCCTCTCCTTGTAGAGGCCAGCTCTGAAGACTCCCACTTTGCCAACAGCTTGCCACATTATCCAGAAGGGAAGTGTGCAACAGCAAGTGCACAAGTCACTGTAGATCACCTTCAGACTACCCTAGGTACAGTAAAAGACTCAGCTGTATATGGTCCAACACACAGATGGTTGATCTCTGTGGTAATCCCTGATTTCAACAGGGTTTTGGTCTTAATTCATACAACTGAATAAACACTTAGTTTCATAAACTCAGTGAGCCTACGACCCTAGGAGAGTTCAGTGTGAGTTCCAGTTGTAAAAGAAATTCTGTCTTGTGCTAAGACTGTTTATGACACCCACATTACAAGTTCTTAGTTCATCAAAAACACATCAAATAAAATTATGTATGTTACAGCTTGAGTTCATATTAGCATCCTTGCAATGCTGTAAAGAAGAAGTAACAGAAAATATAACTCAGAAAATATAAATGCCATGGAAAATAGCATAACTTCACTGAAAGGTCTCCATCATTAACTTGGGATAATTTGAGCAATATAATAAAGTATAAAATAGCATCTGAACACAGAAAAAAATGCTTAAATAGAAACAAACAGCAAAGAATAAAATGCAGTCTAGAGTGTCTGTTGTCTTCTTTCTTCCTTGTGATGCTAACAAAATGACAGAGAAATTGTGACTCTATAACATAACTATAATTTTCTCCTCTCACATGGAGGTAAACACCAGACCTTATATTTTGCTTGCTTATGTTTGAAGCTCTACCTCTGCTGTTCATTCTGACCTTTCTATTACAGCTTATCTATTGAGGGTAGTTCAAACACTTCCACAAAAATCTTCTCCATAATTATAGCACAGTCTCCATTCACCTGGTCTCTCTAACCTTACTGCAACCAATAAGCCTGAATTTATTTTTCAACAAAGATTTAGAGCTGTGCCTTTTTATATAAAACTTTTGTTTACATGGCTTTCTGATTTTCTTTTCACTCGATACAAAATAATTCCTTTTGTACCTTTCTTTTACTTTTTCCCTTTCCGTGTATTGTTTCCACTGTCCTTTCCCAGTATGAAAATATCCCTTTAATACAAGTTTCTCCCTTGAAGGATAACAAGAAGAAGGAGAAAAACTAATGGACAAACTGTGGTACAAAGAAGGTGATATGTGGTTTAGAATAGTAGAATTACAGTTTCCAGACTCCTAGGAATCCTTTTTGAGCTAATCCTTCAGTTCATATTTATGTGCCAATTATTCAGCCCAGCAAATTAGAGAAGATTGGTAGTCTCATGGAGCTTTTGGCATGTAAAAATCACATGTCTGAGTCTAGTCCAATCACCACAGACACCATTTACAGTCAGGAGGTTTAAACAGACTCTTGCAGCTGTTTATTCATCTGACCTGCAAGTACCTATCTTTGGTTGAGATGAGTCATCCTATGCAAAATCTGATTTCTCTCCACTGGATATAAAGTCAGTAACTAGATTAAATGTAAGCATCTATCTTATACATAACAACATTAATACAAATGAATTCAAACAGATTTCAGTAGTGTATGACAATAGAGTCCTGAGGAGTTTCTCATTATATAACAGATGAAGGAACAGAAAAATAAGTCTTCCAAAAAGTGCACATGATTTGCATGACAAAATGTATTCTACTTCAGGCATACAGCAGCAGAAAGAGAGAACATGCTCAAAATAAAATGACAGAATTTATTTGAGGAAAAAAAGACGAGAGATGCATACATATAGTCTATCTAAGATGCAGGTAAATGTGCAGATGTGCAAAGAAAATACCATACCCAAATGAGAATAAAATTGTTTAGAGGATACAAAGGATATAAGCGAGAAATAAGGAGATTATATTACACATAGGAAAACGTATATTTAATGTAACAACCTACTTTTACCATTTCATTTAGCAAGTGAACTTCCATGAGAATTAGAAAGCAAAGAAGCTTGCAGGTATGGATAAAAGCTGGTAATACATATAGTTCTGCTTTTCTGTGGATTTGCTTTGCTTTGTTTTGAGGTGTGGTTTCTTTGGTTGGTTGGTGGGTTTTTTGCAGGGTTTGTTGGGTTTGTTTGTTTTTTTTTTTTTCAGTGCATTCATAGGTTTTTATCCAGTTTTGGTTTAAGTTCTGTTCAGAGAATATTTCTCTATAATTGATTAATTAGCAGCTGGATTTAATAAACTTTACTTCCTTAAGAAAGATACAATGAGGCAATTCTCTGATCTCAATTATTTTATTGATTAGGTACACAAAGCCCAAATCCAGGCAATGAGATAAAAATATGTCTTATTAATCAATTGGCCGCAATTAATCCATTGTTGCAATTTTGCAAAACCTGAAATGAGGAAAATTTAGCAAATTATTTAATATAAGCCTATCACTACATTTATGATGTATAACTAGAGAATTTAGTCTGTTCCCACTTACTCATCAGAAGTGTAGAAGTATAAATGGAAAATTCCAGACTGATCACTCACAGATGGTATTCTCTGGCAATCTTAAAATGCAATGCATAAAACTAGAGGACATCCAAAACATCAACAAACTGAACAAAGAATAAAATTCTCCACTAAACATTTTTCAAGATACTTGACCTTACTAAAAGCTCAGAAAGAGCTCAACTAGTTCTCCAAACCTTAGTCAAGCATTATGGCAATTTTGTTCAAAATGAAATGTGACATGGGGAAAGGTATGACACCATACAGCACTTTTATAATTGCATATACTTTTAAGCATTAAGGTATATAATTGTATATTAAAAACACATTTGTAGTGTATAATGCTAACAACCTTACAGTTTAAGAAAAAATGCTACATACTAAATATAGATTAGAAGTTATTACCATCCAAGACCTTTGAAGAGAGAAACTTTGGAATATTAAAAGAACCTAAATATCTCTACTTTCTTTATACAAAACTATTTTAGGCAGAATATTTCACTAGAAACCTTAGGAAGCCCCTATGTATCTACTTGAGGATTAAATACAGGTGTTACCTTCAGTATGGAACGAAACAAAACAAAAAAACCCATGAAAAATATTTTCTTTCAACAATGTGTATTCTAGTTCAGCACATGAAGTGAACTAATATTCATCCCACTCATAAAGATTTGTCTGTTTTTAAAGAAGTCATATAATCAATACTTCACATATGTTTCAGTCTTACTGGATCATAGCACAAACATTTTCTTGAAAAATGGCTGAATGATGAAAAAGAAGATGTTTATAAGACAAAAAGGAATTTGAAAATCACATTAGAAATTTATTAGCTGTAAATCATGGCACAATGTTTTAAATTATTTCACAATTTATTCAATCAAAACTGAGCATATCTGAATGTAATATTTTAATGCATAATAGGAGACAGATTTTGAGTTCAAAAGAATAAAGAACAGCAACAGCCTTTTAGTCATTTTTTCTTAAAGTTCTCCATAAAAAGGCTTTCAAATTAACAGTTTTTTATTTATATAAGAGTGCTTTGACTCCTAAAATATCCGTAGTCCACAATGAGCATTCACATATGTAAGATTTAGAAAAACTAATATGAACCCAAATTGTAAAACCTTCAGATCATGAGGAGTTTCAAAACTTTCAAAACTTACCCTTTCTTTTTGCTTCTTGATGGTAACAAAGGCATTTAATGCTCCCAGCAGTCCCTTTTTTTTTGGAGAATTTGCCAGAATTTGATTGAACTCCTCACAGGTCTCTTAGAGATGTGCATAATAAATGCAGAAGGTAAGGAAAATCAAAAGACAGAAAATTTAAAAAGCAGACAAGCATTTAGCAAGTTTGTGGGGGAAAAGATATTTCCAGTGCCTGACCAGCTCCAGTAAAAGTAATAAGAATGAAAATGTTAGAAGCTCAGCAAATGTTGTCAATGTTGAGCTTTTTAAGCTCATAGTGATGGAGTTCATTTGCTATTTGTGCCAGAGCAAATGGATTTGCTTTATTTCAGGAGCTGGGCTGTATTAATCTCAACTATTGCAAAGCTCAGTTCACCCATGGAGCAAATGGATGATGATTCATTCTTTTCCTAAATAGAGTATTAAGTTCAGTCTCATCTTGCAATTATTTAATTTTCCAAATAAGTCATTCCAAAGCTCTAGGATCTAACTCCATGATTATATAATTTCTTTCAGAGCAGATAAAATTTAAGGATAGATTATACTACGGCTACCTATGGCTAAGCACTGTCCCAGTTCAGTCAGTATCACACTAATTTTATTTAATAACTGAACAGCAATATAGCCTTCTGATCTTCATTTTATAGGATTTTGTTCTATTATTTTAAACCTTGACATCTCAAGGGTGAGTCAAACTTACAGATTTACCAAAAAAACCAAAAAGTAATAATTACTATGCATTTCTATAAATTTAGTGCAGCACACACAGATGGGAAATCAGAAGCTGTTAAAATAAAAACTTGAGAGAAACTTCACACAATAATACTTCCCAAACTACATAAATGTCAGCTACCTAAGTCCCTCAAATATAATTACATTTTTTTTTATTTTTAAAATACATAGCCTGATGAATTTGAAGATATTTACCAAAAATATTTTAAAATTAATTATGCAAAACTATATTCCCTAAGAAGGGAAAAACCCCCACATTATTTGGGCAGACGTAATTATGGCCAGAGAAGAGTGGTGTAAGAAGATGCAAGAGGAAAACCTCTGCAGACATGAAGGTCAGAGAAGGAGGGGTAGGAAGTGCTCCAGGTGCCAGAGCTGAGATTGCCCTGCAGCCCATGGTGCAGCCCATGGTGAGGCAGCCGTGCCCCTGCAGCCCATGGAGGGCCATGGAGGAACAAAGATCCACCTGCAGCCCTGGGAGGAACTCCCACTGGAGTGGGAGAATGCCTGAAGGAAGGCTGCGACCTTGTGAGAAGCCCACCCTGGAACAGGCTCCTGGTGGGACTTGTGGCCCAATGGAGAGAGGAGCCCACACTGGAGCAGGTTTGCTGGGAGCACCTGTGACTTCATGGGGACCCCATGCAGTGGGGCAGCTTGTGACAAACTAGCTCACAGGAAGGACTCATGTCCTCACGTGAAGGACTCTCTCCTGTGGGAAGGACACCACAATGGAGCAGGGGAAGAACTCCTCTCCCTAAGAAGGAAGTAGTGGCAGGGACAAGGTGATGAGCTAACCATAATCTCCCATTCCCTGTTTCCCTGCACTGCTCAAGGGCAGGAAAAAGAGAATGAGGAAGAAAATACGTACAGGAAGGAGGGAAGAGGTGGGGGGGAAGGTGTTTCTAAGATTTCTTTTAATTCTCAGTTATCCTGTTCTGATTTCACTTGGTAATAAATTCAACTAATTTCCATACACCAGCTTTGTTTTGGCTGTGGCATAACTGGTGAGTGATCTCTCACTGCCATTATCCCAACTTGTGAACTTTTTGTTATAGTTTCCAGCTGTAATTCCTGTCCAGCTGAGGTGAGAGGTGATAGTGTGGCTTTGGTGGGCAGCTCGCATTCAGCTAGAGTCAACAGACTGCTAACTCTATAGAGTTAAGAAGTCCCACTTTGCTTGTTTGTTGTTTTTTTTTTTTAATATATATATAAAAATAACTGGATTTCTTATGTTTAGCATCTACACTGCTGCCTGTCTTCTGCTAGCTAAATTGCTTTATTATCCTCCTGTATTAATCTATATCCTGAGAAACTGATAAGAATCATTTGTGTAGCTGAGAAAGACTGCTGAATGTTAAATGCATAACAGCAAAATAACTTTACATCTTCTTTTAAGCTCATTTCTGCTTATACCTTTTTCTACCATAAATAGCAGTTTCTACATTTAAATGCAAGAAAAATATTGGAAGACAGGTGCAAAGAAGGGACAAAATGAGGTTTCTCAACAAACTAGGAACTAAGGTAAGTACATCAGAATAAGCTTAAATGTTTATAAGACACCTAAAGCTGTGCTAAATAATGTCCTGGATCTTTCTCTTCAAGAGAGGGCAGACGTCTTACCAAACTGGTCAATTGCTCTCTGTAAGACACAGAGAACTTAATCTCTCTTAGTTGATAATATGGCTTTCTCAGGTCACTAAAACTTTGGATGGAAAGAAATAATCAATCCATATTCTTCTATACTGAGGTTAGATGTTTCTGCTGAACAGAGATTTGGATATGTTACAATAAAAAACCTAGTTTCTGATGGCTGAAAGCAACCCTTAGCTTAGCAGAAAAACTGCACATATTCCCATAAATTAGGGCATTGGAAAAAAACCTGTACATTTTGCCAGCTGCTCTTGTTCCTGGTTTGCAAATTTCCTGGTTTAAGCAGAGAGACTGTCCTGGTTTAAAGGCTGGAATTAGGCTACTTCAAGAAAGAGCAGATACCAACTATAGAATTCCTGCATCGACTCACTTATCTTTCATTCTCCCAAGGTGCATGGCTTTGGACATATGAATCTGATGGCTGCATCTGATTAAATAGAGATAAAATCCATTGATATAAACAGGAAAAGTTATCTGCATTTCTTATTTAGCACTGAAGGCTCTGTTCTGATTATAAGCCACATTATAATTTTATAAATCAGATTTTATTCACTTAAGGAATAAGTTTCCAATTGTTTACATGTTGGTAAATTCCCCCCCAACTTATGCATACTAAAAGCATGCTTAAAAAGACACACCACTTCCTTTCTACCCAAGAGACTGTGCTGCAATTATCAAACTGTTGTTAACTTTCTTAGGTACCTTTGAAGAAATTTCTCACTTGGAAATAGTGGATTTTTTTCAAATCCTCTTAACCTCGTGGGGTTCCTGTTCCTTTAAATTGATCTGGCTGTCTTCTGACCTTTCACAAGAAATTTATTCTGGTTTGACACAAAGGGGAAGGATAAGTAGCAATTGGAACTATCAATTACCAAACACTGACTTCATCTATTCACAAAAGTTCTTTGCAATTCTTCAGCACTCCTACGGGATCTTTTCAGTATTTGCAGGAATTCAGTTTGATCACTTGATGGTGGGCAAAGTCTTATTTTTTGCATCAGTAACTTGGTAGATGATTAATTTAACATGGACTGTTATCAGGACCTGCTGTAAAAAAGCCTCTATAAAAATGAAGGACGAGAGCTTCAGACTGGGGTGAGAGGAGAAGATCTGGAACTTCTGTGAGTTGTTCACTGTGGCTCCATATGAATTCTTCATCAGGACTAGAATTTCGTCTTTGACAGAAGGAATAAATAATTCCAGGATGGGAGGAGTAGAAAATTTCAGTATACACACTTTAATCAAAATTTCTGTATACATACTGGGAAAAGGAAAAATAAGTAATGACCCAGAAAGCAATAGGTATCTTCTTAGTTTTGTGGCTTTCCTTTGACTTCTTGACAGTTCTTTCCTTATGGTCTATCTTTTGCTTTAGGCTTAAGAAGAAATTGTTTTAATTTAAGAAGCAGCTAGTCTGACTGTGCTATTCTTTTTACTTCCTCAGATACTATTAGTTCAGTGAATTACTATGTGAAGTCAATGCCCAAGTAAAAAGGAATTCAATAACTGTATTTATGCCAAAATAATTTATTGCAGCATCAGATAAAAAACAATCCAATTAAAAAGTAAAAAGGAATTATCTGGTACCTTATGAGTCAAAACAGAGAAATACAGGTTTGTAGCTAAAAAGATGCCAAAAAGGAAAAAGACCAATGGTCTAGGCCATAAAATTACACTCCTAAGAAACTAAAGCAGTCCCTTCACAGGTATTCTATAAGCATTCAGGTCTGGTCTCTGTAAAAAAAAAAAAAAAAAAAAAAAAAAAAAAAAAAAAAAAAAGGGAAAAGAAAATAAGTGTATTGCTTTCCTGATTAAGCTCTGCCTTGGGTTCTCTTACCTTAATTTTTCTCAGTGCATCTCCTGGGAACAGTGTATATGTTACCAAGACATAAGCATGTACAGGGTCCCTCATGTGTTCCTTGTATGCTTACAGCCATCACTGACAGCGTCTTTGAAGCCCAGCAATGACTGCCCTGGGTCTGTCCTTCCAGATTTATTTTTCTTTATTCTTCCACTTGGGTGCTGCAGGCCAGAATTATTCATATGCTATTTTACTGCATTTGTATTCAAATAGTTCTGCAAGACCTTTCCATCTGCCAATGCTTGCAGTAGCAGTGAGAGCTATCCCTAAACTTGGCAAACATTCTTCTATTCAAGAGGGAGAAACTAAGCACATATGATCTATCAGTGACCCCAACATTATTTCAGAGCTCCCAATTTCTGAAAGTAAGCTGTAGTTCCAAGAATATTTCTGATGAAAGTATCTATGTAGAAAACATGAGAGTTGCATTGCAAATCTGCCTCCACAGCAACTGACAGCTGACAGTACGGCCAGTGCTGCAGTTTAGTTGAGAAGAATGACTCATTTCTGCACAAGCACGGGTCCTTTGAACTGAAGATTTTCAACCCCCATGGCCAGGGTTAGCCCCTCGCACAGCTCTGTGACAGTCTATTTCCTCATTGAAATTCTGGAGTCACGGTTGATCACACATTCAAGATGATAAGAGTCTACCCTGCGGAGTGGAACTGCTTCACACGGAAGTCTTTTTGTTAGCTCCTGTCAGAAAGCCAGCATTAACATGTCCTAAGATCCTTGTCAAGGCAAAAGCAAGCTTTTTCTGAAGAACATTACGTTAGTCGAGGTGAATGAAAGCCTAGGAGACAACCCTACTTTACTCACTAAACATGATTTAGGAGATGAACTTACTGTTTTATTTAATCTTTAGGTAGTGAGACATTTTTAAGCACCTGAACTCAAAACCAAGACAGCAGCTAAACTGTAAGGGATATTGCCAAAAACATTGATTCTTTAAGTTGCTGATAAAGATGTCTCAAACAGCTGTTATGAACAAAATAAGCTTTAAGCCTGTGAGGACTAGGAGAGAAGTAAAGGATGCAATGGCTGTCTCACAAAAAAGATAACCCTACTGCTGGTTAAAGAGGATGAATCTTTAAAACAACTGATATTCATTCCCAAAATATGGAGTTTTATGAGGTTTAAAACTTTTAGGGTGTTTCATACCTACGATTCTATGTGAGCCATACACCTTGACACTCAGCAGGTGAATACCTTGATTTTGATCTAATACAGATGAAGATATTAAAGCAAGACTGAGAGAAGTTTGTATTTCTGATTGTTTATTTTATAAACTGAAGTAATTATTTTTTCACATAAAAGTGACAGGAAGGCTGGCCTGGTTTTGAGGATCTAAACAAGTTCTCCCAGAGCCTTACCTTTCTACCATGTGGAAAATACCCTCAGGGCATTGGAAAATTTAATAAACTTTGGTGGTATCTAATATTATAATTAAGTAGAAGCTCACCAGATTAGTTTGAGCAATATCACATGATCCAACCCATTATAAAATGTATTAATTTGGTTAGACTTGTAAGAAGACTCCTGGAATGAATAAACTTACTAAATGAATTTACAATTAAGAAGATTACTGCAGGGTCTCCAAGTCTATACAAAACTAAGCTAAAATTAATGATAAACAAAAATGTGCTCCCTTTGAGGTTTACTTCCATCCAGCTGCATCCAGCTATGAAAGGGCTATCAGACAAAACACTAATTAGCAGTCAGTTAAGACAGTTTCAGAAAGTGATCTGTTGGCTTCCAGTATCTTTTGATACTGTCACAATTTCAGGAAAGTTCCTGGAACTGCATAGTCCTATTGTTGCCTAGGGGCAGTCAGGAGGGGTAGAACAGCTCAGAATGGCATTCACGTTCACTGAGTGAGACATTAACAAGACTGTGTCTTAGCCTTTGTTTCCTTACAGTCTTCAGCAACTGGTTCCCATGTCACAGGGAAGACTCTAAAGCCTTGAAAACCTTTTCCTCGAAAAGCATTCCTTTCTATGGAATGTGTGTTGTGGTGGCAGCAGTTACAGCTATGTAGCCTCTCTGATGTGGAATACAGGGTACACCACCTTTGCCATATATTTACTGATTTTTAGGAAAGTCAACCAAACACTAGTCTAGACTTGCCATGGTCTCTTCATTGTCTTCTACAATAAGTTTTCCTTAGAATCCCTTCTGCTGAATCTCTCTCACTGTTTGCAGCTGTTACATGTCTACCAGAAAAAAGACCAGGCCCATAACTTGTAGCCTCATGATTAAGGCAGCATGATTTGAGCACCTTCTAGAGAAGACAATGCACTTGAACCTCTCACATGAGCAAATACTTAACCCCAGATACAGAGACTATCATTAAAGGAGGGATTACAACTCAGGTCTCTTATTTCAAGTTAATGCCTAAACTGCCAGAGTAGAGCCTAATTTTCCTTTGGCCCACGAAATACTAACATACTAGATTATTCAGGAATTTTAAGAAAGCTTTTCTTTAAAGGAGTTTTCAGTCCAATGACTATGCAAGATCAAGATGTTCTTCAAATAAAGACAGACTTGTTTAGTGTGTTAGCTGAAAAAAGGGCATCACTATCATGTTCTTCAGTTGCCTTTTAAAAAGGTTCGATGTCTGTGATCAATTTCAGCTGCCAAACACCAGGAAAATATCTGTGAAATGAGTGCTTCTGTTTATTTCAGCCTATAAGTGCACCTCAGAAGGGACAAGATGTAAAGTATAACCCACAGGTGTCAATATTGTTTAGTTTCCTTTCATCATATTAGGTTACTTGGTTGCACTAATTAAGTCCTTACCCATGGATTGCACAAAAAAAATCTAGATATACTGATGAGACCTAAAGTATACCTTTGTATTTTGACTCTGCTGTCAAAATACAAATTAGATAATATAGAAAATAGCTTTTGTAAAAGTAGATTGTGTTTTAACATTCTGGTATTCATTTAGACATAAACTATATCTCTCAAAGCCAGCAACCTGACTTAAAGCTATTAAATGAGACATTCCTTAGTGGAGAGTTAAGCACCGCTAGAAGAAGCTTCATCTCATTTATCTATTTATTTGCATTGACTGCAAAGTGAGCTTCAGTTTACTGTAACAGTTTTAGGCAACAAATATTGATATACCACCATAAACTAGATGGATTCCAGCCTCCCTGTCTAACCTCAGTAAAACTGTGTCAGATCATATGCAGTTCATATTCACGGGAAGAACTTTTCAGGCCACTGTAAGCTACAATTCAGGTAACTTTAGAAAGAGCTGAGGTTGACCATTGGTGAATCAACATAAAGCCATTTAAAAAAATTTATCTGTCCTGAATATATCTTAACCTGGAAACTTTGCACACCTTCCTCTACAAATCTCAAAAACAGACGATTTAACCTATGAAACTAAAAAAGCCCTGAATACTAGTAGATCTAGTAGCTCAGGGAGGATTATTCTGTGGTCCTATTCTTAAAATCCACAGCTCTTTTATCCTTCTCTTTTCTATTCCTTTAGAGTTTGAGAGAGAGATCACTTAAGACATTCCAGTGATATTGATCCTATATCCACTTTAAGTCCTTTATACCTGGAGTTTTGCCAAGCAAAATAGTGTGTTTCAGTGATCTCAAAGCCCATATCAAGCCTTTTATTGTAAAAGCCTTTTATTGTATTTTTAAGTGCACTTAAAAAACTTTTTAGTTTTCCTTCTGTTTCTCAGCCTTTCATAATATTGTTCTAAAGTTTTATTCTGAAGCTGGACCAATCCTTTAAAAAAATTGTTACACAGATAGAGTAAAAAAGAGTTTAAATTTGTTCTGAGTACTATGATTCACTTGAGAAGAAAAAAAATAGAGCTTTTACCCTATTTGGCTATCTCAAGCATCTACTCATAATTTGCTTTGCTTGCTGGTCTGGGACAGTCAGGCAGAAACTTTTGCCAGTTTGTGTTGGGCTGCTGCTTGCATTTTCTCACTTTCTTTTATTTTTTTTATTACTGGACCTCTTATTTCTTGGGAATCCTTAGTTTTCAACAACAGCTTTTTTTTCTGGAATACCAAGTGCCCAGTTTTCCCAGTCTGAATAATCTATGTACAGAAGAAAAATGCATGGTTCTGATTGATGGTTCTATGCCATGTCTCTTTAGTAACTGGGGGATTTAGGATGTGCAACTTTTGTCTTGTCCGGATATTATCAAAATTTACAGGTAGCATGTATCACTTGCAGCTACCAGGTAGGCTTTTAACAGATAAAACATACAATAAAATAAAATGCATATAGACATTTAAAAAATCTAGTAGACATAGTAGATAATGCACCCAAAAGTTCTTTATGAAATGTTAGTGCATTCCTGCATATTTAAGGTAGCATACTTTCAAATATTTTGGAAATTATAGAAAGATTTCTAATTACTTTAACTTGTGGTTTTACAATACCTTGAATATATAATATCAGAAAATCTTGGTGCGAGTAATAGTGCTACCCTAAAGGGAATAGAAAAAAATTAAAATTGTTTAGTCTTCCAGTTCCAAGACAGCCTAGTATTACAGAATGAATACTTAGTTCTCATTTTAGCATATGCTTAGTTATCTTCTGTTTTGGATAATTTAGAAACACTTTCCATTATGAAATACTATTGGACCCTCTTAGTGGGGGTAGCTTGTTTGTCTACATTATTTGTAGAAAGTCTGACAGGGAAAAAGTTCTGGTGCCAGGAAAACACCAATGGTTGATGCCAGGAAATTTTCTTCAGATTTGACTGGGCAATAAACTATGGAGAATTGCTGTTTTCCTGTTGGGGTTTCCATTATTGCTTTTTGACTGGCAGTACACCAAAGCCACAGAGAATCTAAGCATTGAACCCTGCACCTCCTGCAGCCACAATAACATTCACTGCAGTAAGAAGTACTGGGGGTGTAACCTCAACCCTTTGCTTTCCAGGGCAAAGATAGTGTGGTGGTTTAAAACCATCCAGAAATTAAACTCCAAATAAGTCACTCCCTTTCTCCACCCCCTTCCAGCAAGAGAGGGACAAAGGCAGAGAATGTGAGTTGAGATCATAATTTACTGAAAGCAAACAGCAGTGGAATAAGAAATGCACAGTAGCAGCATCAGTATTAATAACAAAAGTATATAAAAAAGAGAAGGTGCTTAACACACACAAGGTAAGGTGTTCACACCTCAACTTATTTCAACCTGACCCCTGGGCCAAAGAGAAGATTACAGCCTTTCCCGCATGGTTCCACAAGTTCTCCACTACTTTCCCCAGACAAAGACAAGGTTGCAGGCATTCCCTGCGTCCAATTATCCTGTCTCCAAGCTTGAGACAACAAAAAGCAATGACAGACAAATACCCCAAAAGCCAGATCATCCACACTTCACCACACATTTTTTCCTGACCCCTACAGAGTGCTGCTTCAATTCCATGCTGCACTGCCACTTCAGACAGCTTTGCCCCACTCCACCCATCTCTGCTCAGCTCCTTTCAGCTTGGGTCAGACTTGGCTGGGGTCAGGTTTGCCTCTGCTGCTGTGTTCTCTGCAGCTGCTTCCCACACCAGCACCACTTCCCAGCACCATGTCCTGGAGCCGTGTTCACCACTTTGTTGGAACCACATCTCCAAGCCATGTCTTGCAGGAGTGGGAGGTGGATAAGCAGTGACAGAGGATGGGGTCCACAGGGCTGATCCCCATAATCTCCCTGATGGAGAGACTGAGACAAACTGCTGCACTTCTGGGGGTACATTCCTTTTCCTTCCCCCTGAAACCACACCCCCAGCAATGATGTCAGTGGTACAGAATAGCGACCTGGCCATGCCAAAACAGCACAAAGCTCTTCTGCCCCCTCTCTGCAACCAGGACAGGTGGTTATCTGGTAAAGAGACATGGGTGATTACAGAGATTTGGGATTAATATCTAGAATGTCCTGCTTGAAGCCTCTTCAGTCCTGAAGATTAGTAGGGACATGAGGCAGACATAGACAAAAATAATGTAATAGACCGGAGAACGTTACAGCTCATTGGACAACTGACATGACTCTTTCATGGCATTACAGAAAGTATTTTATATTCCACTAAATTTTCCAAACATGAAATTGAAATTAGACTTATGATTTTGCATTGTTTCTCAAAGAAAATGCAGTATCTGTTAGTGCCATGATTTACAAAAGAGATTCATTTTTTTCCAAAACCCTTTTCTAGTGGCTGACATATCAGAGGCCAATCTTTCCCACTACTTTTTAGCACAACATATCCTATACCTTCAGTCATATGATCAAGTTCAGTGGCAAGTGTCAAATCTGAACTGATGTTGCATATGAAAGAGAGGGGGCCTAGTACAGTTGCACAAGATAAAATCTGTCATGTTTACTAGTTCTTACTTATCAGTATTAGATTGCATTAGATTAATTAGATTAATTAGAGATTGAATAAAGCCATTTTTTAATTCAAAAATTTGTAAAATATCTATGGATAAAGCACATTTGCTCTTGAAAGGACAGAGGCATGTTTCTTAAATTTTTTTTGTAGCATCATTAGTTTTCTCTGTACAGTTTCATTGATGTAGCTACAATAAGGACAAACACAGGAGAGTGATTAGCAATAGAAGGCTTGACAAGAAATGAGAGATCTGCCTCAGTGGGGAATGGACAGTGGCCTCTGCTTTACTGCTATTGATGCAGCCCCACTGAGGTCAACATATGTGAGCTTACAAATATTCAAAGAGTTTACATTTATTACAGCTGTTCCAAATATGTTGTTACATGAAACAATTTCTGCATTTTGTCTTGTTCCACTAATTTTTACTTGTAAGATACAGAGGTCTACTTCTGGCTGACCTTTTGCAAACTGAAGACTACCCATGGAGCAACTGGACAAATTGGTAGAATTGTATGATTTCACTGATTTGTATTTCAGAATGGATGCATTACAGAGATCCAAATTATTTCCACTATTTACCTCCCCTCTTTTTTTGTAAGAACAAACTATACAAAATGGTTACTGCAAATATCAATAACTTTCTTTTCCAAAAAAGAGTTGCAAACATACAACAAGCAGTTTTTATAAACCAGATTTCGTAGACTGTTTTGAAGAATGGTTCAAACATTTAAAGAGATATTCTGATATTCTGAAAAATTTTAATATTTATAGTCACCTTTTCTTTTACAGAGTCTAATAATTTAGGAGGGCTACAGCATGAATTTCAGAAAATAAGATGGTTTTGATTTGGGATATCTAATTAAAGGGTATTCACCTATTATGTTAATAGTGTGAATTACTAAATTTCATTTTAATTTTAGTGGGCTGGAATCAAAATTATGCTTTTTGTCTCTAAGTAATATTGTTTAGCCATGTAATGCATGCAGAAAGAGAGGAGAACAGCAGGTGCAAATCCTCCTTACTCAAGCTGATCAGTTGATACCATTTGATAGGCAAACCTGAAACCTTACAAAAAGGGTTCATTAAAGCTGTATTGAGAAGATGGTATTGTGCTGAGCTGTACTGTTTGATTAAAGCCAAATCTTCTTCAGAAAGATATTTAAATTTAATTTTCAAATTAAAAAATAGAAAAAATGTGGTATGAGTGATTAAATTAGAAGATAACAAAATAGAAGGAATTTCCCATTTTGATTGAAATAACAAAAAGAGTGATGAAAACTATATGCATACAATGTGTGTTACAATTGCCTTCTATATTTAATATTACTTATGTCTCTTATCTCCTATTCTGAAATATTTGAATTGTAGAGTAATTTAATACTCTCCTACATGCAAATGAATGCACAGGGCTTTGTTAGAATGAAAGGGCTGACTAGGCTGTGGGCGTGACAGGAAGAACAGAGTGTCTAAAAATGATCATGTTAAAACTGCCCTAGGGGAAAGCAGCTTGAACTCATTTTAAGCATCAGGAAAGACTGGGATGAAAAGATCAAATCCCCTTCAGTGTCAAGACAGTGCACGCTCTGTCACATTGTAATTTCAAATGTGAATTTTGGAATGCCAAGTAGTTGGAGTAGTTTAGTTTCTTGTTTCAAGTATTGTGTGTACTGAGACAGGAACTGAAGGGATATTAACTGTTAAACATTTAGACATATTAGCATGTCTTGGAAATACTTCTGATATCATACAAAAGACTTATACAGTGATGCTGAACCACTGAAAACTATACCTGAGAAAGAGAAATGCATCTCTAACTGCACTGCACACTGTAAGTGTGAATATTTTTATTAATATTTAGTATAGGAAATGCTAAGGTATTCAAAGCATGTGTGGCACATCAGAAAATGTATACTTGATTACTTACAAAAGCAGTTTTGATTTTGCTGATAACACATACAATGTCTTTGATGACATTTATATATATTTAACATGCAGAACTGCAATTGCACTTACACTTGTGTATACATAAAAGAAGCCTTATACAGATCTGAATGCTATATCATTCTAGACATTTAAAAACTATGGTTTGGATTGACTTTCACTGTTAGGTGTTAAAATAGTACTGCAACATGCTACCCATCAATGATTGATTCCACATGTTTAGGAATAACCCTTTTTCTTCTTGGCTTTCTGAGTCACTGTTTTGATGAAAACCTCAGCCAAAAAAATTCAAACACTTTCACCTAAAAGCCAAATATGCTGAAAACACCTTACAAAGGAGTAAACCAACACAGCTTTTACTGGCTGTAATGATCAATGCTTGCTAAGGATACTGAAAACCTTGAAGGACTGTAGGCTGCAGAGAACAGACCAGACAGTTCTATTGTAATATGTGTTATACAGTTTTATCTTTAGAAATATCTCATTATAACCTCAGCTTGAAGCACAATTTCTAACACAATGCTATACCTACTTTTACAGTTGTTGCCTATATTGACTGTAATGGATTCTTACTAGTCTTCACTTAATTTTTGTTTAACAAATATCTTTTTCTTTGTAAGTCCACCAGAATTAGAAGTCAGTAATTGCGCTGCAGGGGATGCACCATTTACTGTGCACATAAATGCAGTGTGTGTGCATATATATATAATGTGTATATATATGTATATAATGTACATGTTCACCCTCAACAATTTTGCTGATGACAACAAGCTGTGTGATCATAGTCCTGGTCCTGCAGGAGGCTCAGGATAATCCCAAGCACAAGCAGAGGCTGGAAGGAGAATGGATTGGATGGAGAGCAGCCCTGCCGAGAAGAACTTGGCAGTATTTGTGGAAAATAAGCTCAATATGACTTGGCAATGTGCTCTTGCAGGCTGGAAAGCCAGCTGAGTCCTGGACTACATCACAAGAAGTGTGACCAGCAGGTTGGGGGTGGTGATCCTGCTCCTCTACTCTGCTCTTGTGAGACCCCCATCTGGAGTTCTGCGTCTAGCTCTGGGTCCAAGCACAAGACAGATGTGGTGGACCTGTTGGACTGAGTCCAGAGTAAGCCACTAAGTTGATCACAGAGCTGGAACACCTCTCCAATGAAGACAGTTTAAGAAAACTAGGGCTATTTAGCCTGGAGAAAAGGATATCTTACAGGATATCTTACAGCAGATCCCTCAATGTGGGCAAGATAAGGGGAGATCTGGGGGCAGGAGTGCAGTCCATGATGGTCAGGGCTCTCCATGGAGAGTTGACAAGGTAACAAAACCATGTTCATGCCACCCCAGCCAGGAACAGGGCAGCTGAGGGCACCAGGGCAGCACCAGTCCCAGGCATCTCCCTGGGGATGGACATAGGCAAGAACAGGAACAGGCCAGGGCATAGGTCCTTAGAATGTGCCTGGAGCAGCAGGACTCATGCCTGGGTTTGATCCATCAGGACCCATGACCAGGCAGAGCAGGATGTGGGGAACTGGAGCCTGGCCCTGCTGTGGCATCACTGGGGCAGGGGCTGCTGGACCCGAGGGGCTGGTGTGGGGACCTCTGATGTGGGCAGGATGAGGTGAGGCCTGGGGGCAGCACTGCTGGTGATGCCCTTGAGGATCTAGGGTACAGCTACAAAAGAAGCAACAATTCACTACAGGATTTATTCTTGAAAATTCCTATGTCTTCCTTTCTGGGATTGCACATACCTCACCAATGACTGCTGAGATATAGGCCTGCAATTTCCAGAAATGAAATACATATTGATCTGAAAAAGCTGTGAAAACACTCTCATTTGTTTGACTTGGCAGAGACTGATCAGCATAAATGTCCTGAGTCACTGCTTACCTATGCTGAATATCACCTCTGTCTGCTTAAAAAGCTTGATAGCATCATAACTATTTTATGAAAAGTTAAACATTGCATTTGGAAATCTATAGGTTGCTAGCACCTTGTGCTGCCAGGTGACTGTTCATCCTGTTAGATTGTGGAAAGTGTTTGGGGCAGAGCATCAGCCTCTAGCAGCAGGACAGGGGTGCAAGGATTTGGGCCATCCTTGCTGCTGGTTACCATGGGGTCAGTGTCCAGGTGCACATGGCGATCACCAGCCAGCTGCCCTCTGCTCCAAAGAATGACCTTGGCTGTTCCAATTTACTAGAAGTGATGTAGCTACGCAGTCTATCTCCTTTACTCTAAACAATCATCTCGTATTCCCTTTGTACAAATGCAAACCATCAGACATTTACCATTTTCAAGTGTTAATGAAATCAAAATTGAGCAACTTTAAGGGGTTTTTTAATGCTCAAATACCATTGCATGTGATGCATTCTTTACCTATTTGAGGACAAGAGGTAGGCTCTGTCTGAAACTGCTGTGCCGTTGTTAAAGTCCTCCTGAAGCTGTCTGGGAACATGACTGTTGCTTGCTGTATGACAAGAAAGGAAGGGTATTGTTAATTTCTGCTTTTCATTTGCAAAAACCTGTACCTGCTGCACATACCAGGTCACTGAGTCTGAACTTTAAAGACTTAATACTAGCTCACCCTGTGAACTGTTTAATATTAGAATTTTTAAATTGTCCATTTACTTTTGTTTGAATATGCACTTAGGCTGGCTGTGACAGAAAACAACACAGAGTTTTTAAACTGTTGAAAAGATACTTTTTAATTTATGAAGTTAAAATAGTTGTACATAGAGGCAGATTCTTTTGCTTTCCAAGTTGCTTAAATCTGTGCTTTAAAGACAAATTGTTTTATTAATTAAGCTATAATGTAAAAAAACTCAATTAATCAGTTGAGCTAAATTAGGAAGGACATATGTAATAGTGTTTGAAGTTTCACTGTGCGCATTGCTTTCAAATGAGGTACTCTGAACACTAATCACAAATGTGTACAAAATGGAATAATCACATTAAGGAATCAGAATACCATGACTTGGTATTTTCTTATTTAAATGCACTGTGAATGTCAAACTCAGTAAAATACATTGCAGCTGCTTGATAAATAATTTTACCTTCCTTAGCAATTATTATGCACAGGAATACAAGAATGAACACAAATCAATAGTTCTGTTGTATTCTTTGAATAACCAAGATGGATAAGAACCTGGTGACAGCTTGTCTAGGCAACAAAAGACAAGTCTTCGGTGAGTAACAGGATACATATCACAATGTTTTCCTCTGTGGGTTTAATCAAGTACATTTCTTTATTGAGTTTGGTAAAGTTATACATATTTTTGACAAATTTTTTCAACATGTTGTTAGTTTTTCTATCACTATTACATCATTCAAAACATAGAAGGTATTTATTTTGTTATTATCTTAAATTGTTGACTCATTTTCTTCTACATATGTCCTTGTCTTCTGAAAACATTTCTTGTCCATGAACACCAGGATTGATTTGCTTCATAGCATATATTCAAAATAAGAAAATATAAATATCTCCAAGAATTTGCGGTTTAAAACAGTGGACATTTTTAGTTTTAATCTTGCAACAATAAAATCAAGTAATATTCAGCCTCTTGATGTGCTGGTGTGGGTGGTATTTCTGAAGTTCTGCGAGTATAGACACCTGTCAGTTCCAATGCTTTCTGCCCTTTTTGGAGCCTCAAGTGTGAGAGTCAGCCAAGCATCTTAGCTGTTTAGGAATAATCAGTTGCACAGATAAAAGCTTAGGAAACAATTTTCTTTTATTCAGGACAGTTTTGGAAGGCATATCATACCCCAAACTGAAGCTGATTTCTTGTTTTACCAGAAGGGGAATCAGGAGGTAAGTAGGAAGGTGGGAAATGGGTTTGCTGCCAAAAATGACTTTGCTGTAGTCCAGAAAAGTTGTCTTGCTCAGTTTAGGCCTTGTGTGGGCCATGCACTTTGGGAAAGTCATAGTTTAATTGAAGAATCTACAGAGCACTGTGATTTATAAAATGTAATTTTTGGGAAAACAAAAGGAATGGAATTCTGAAGATGTAGGAAACAAGGCTGGGGGAGGGAGTAACTTCCCAGCTTAGTTCATGGAGAGCAGTAATAGAACTAAAGGACTTAAAACTTTCATTACAAAAATTTCAGTTTCAAATTGAGAAAAGAAACTGGTTTTGGGCTGCAGTGGGGCTCTGCAAGGAGAGGTCATACCTGGGCAGGACATGGTTGGTTCCAGCTGCCACAAGGCATGGCTGAGCCCACGGGTGAGGTGGTGGCATTTTGGGGAAATGTATTTAAGACTTTAAAACAACTGAGAGGTGGGGGAATAACAAAGTCAGAGAAGATAGTGCTCCAGGCACCATCCCCAGAAAACAGATTCCCCTGCAGGCTGGGAAAGAGCTCTCACTGGAGCAGGTGGATATCTGTGAAGGGGCTTGTGGAAATCCCACAGTTGAGTAGGGGTAAAGTGGAAGGAGGAAGTGGCAAGAGAGAAACCACAATGTACTGACCATAATGCCCATCCCCTGTGCTGCCCAATGGGGTGGGGTTTGTATAGGAGTCTTAAGGAAAGGACTGAAATAGAGCCTTGGAAAAGGGTGAGGAATGGTGTTATAATTTTTTTCTTTTTTTTCTTCTTTTTTCTCACTACCTGAATATATTTTTACTGGCAATAAAATTAATTACTTTTGCTGAAGTCAAGCTTGTGTTGCCCCCAAGAGTAATTGGTAAGTGATTTCCCTGTCTTACCTCAACCCATGACCTTTCTCATCCAATTTTCTCTTTTCCCCCTGCTGAGTCAGTGAGCAACCAGGTAAGAATTTTACTGTTATGCAAGGCTAGCTCACCACAAGAACATGCAAACAAACTTTCTACAATGCAGAAGTGAAAATGGTACAAGGAAATGCCCAAGGAAGCTTTGGCAAGGGGTTATTAAGATCTTTGAAAGAAGATTAAACCAACATCTACTAGAATAAGCTAGGTAGCATTAATCTTCTCTCATACAGAGCAAAACAGTATTATCAGAATTCTCTATGTTACTTTGCTGTGATCTGGTAGTGAAATATTCCGAATATATATATATATATATATCTATATATATCTATCTACATTTCTTTTCAGATTTTCTTTTTTTGAACAAGGAAAAGATATTTTTTTTCTTTTGGAGCATACTAAAGATCATTTTAGAAAAGACAGCTTATCTAAAAAGCAGCAGTTCCATAAAATGTGGTGAAGGTTCAATTGAAGTCATCAAACTACAGTGTAGAAGTGTATGGAAACAGTATTCTTTTACGTTGATCATCTGATTTCTTTAAATACCAAGAGGCTGCACACCAAATAAACAAAAACCTTAAATCTGTTTCAGCAGATGTCCTGCTACCTTGTAATTTTATTCTTCCTATATGGTTTTTGGAAGTTAAGCTAAAAAACGGAAGGATACTGGAATTGTGATAGGAGTATAAAATCCAATGGAGAAAAATTACCCAAAAAAAGCCTGGCCTGTTCAATTTGACATAACAGCTGAAAGACCTTGCTAAACTGATCACCCTTTAATAAATAACAAGTGGTTAAACATAAGAGCAAAAAATTAGTCATTATAAGTAAAACATAGCTTTAGCCTAGGAAAGAGACAACAGTAACTCACGAATATTAATGATACATCAATTTGTGCTGAAGATGAGAAGAAAAGTTTTAACTGTTAGAAGAATGACAATGTCCAAATAATTCATTATATCTTGCAACAGGTCATGTGGCCTGTGCCCATAAGATTTAAATTTGATTTACTTTGCTTAGATATTTAGAATAATTTACAATCAAAACATCAGTAGATACAAAGCATCTATCTCTGCAATACTAATCAGAGATATTGAAAACCATAGCTTTTTAAAAATATGTAAAATTGGAATTTTGATAAATTGCATAGAAGGACAGGAAGTAATGTTTCATAGATTCTGAAGAAAGACACTGTGTCTGTTTTGTTGTCTACTGAGATGTTATGATCCATTACAAAAGAGAAACTTTGCCCATTAAGAAGATGAAATATACCTACAGCATTTCTTCCAAATATTACTTTGATATAAATATTTATAAACCTGGACATTTTCCTGCATGAATTAGATATAAATCATCGGATCATAGCTTAGCTGAATAACAGATACTTAGATAAAAGGTTTTTATGAAGCAAGTGGTTTTTTAGAAAAATTTTAAATAATCATTCCTTATTTTGTGTCTTGCTAGCTGTTCATAGCTGAACAGCAAATATGTAAAATACAAAAGAAGACAACAAAAATAATGTAATAACTTTGGGCGAATAAATCTCAGAAAGAATCTTTTTCCTTAATTGGAAAAATAACAAACCTACCTGAGCCCACAGGAAGATATCAGAAGAACTTTACTGTTTTTCATGTTCACATAATTACAAGTTTATTGATAATGGACTGATTCCAGAAGAACTGTCAGTTCATCAATTAACCACAACACAATCCAAATTTGTTAAATTCACGTAATACAAATTTATTTGCATAGTTTAATCAAGTGATAATCTTTCCAAATTAGTACCTTTTCAAAGATGGTAGCTGAAATGAAGATGTTCTCTTAAAATGTCATTCCAACCATGTAGGCAGTCTTTAAAAATCCCATACAAGTCACTTCTTAGATTTAAAAGGAAAAATACAACCCATTAATTCAGAACAATTATGTGGCTATTTTTTCTTACTCAGAAGAGGCAGCAAAAAATACCAGAAATGCTTGTTACAGTATTTTCCAATCACACTTCATCTCTGTCCTTTGAAACAATTCATTTCTACAAAACCATGGTCCCTGTTGAAATGTGTATCACAGCATAGAGCTAAAAAAATGACAGTGCAGAACACCAGGTGTAGTGGGTTGATGCTGGCTGCATGCCAGGGATCTACCAAAGCCTCTCATTCCCCTCTGCAGCTGGACAGCAGAGAGAAAATGTAACAAAGAATTCATGAGTTGAGATAAGGACAGAGAGAGATCTCTCACCAAATACCATCATGGGCAAAACTGATTTGAATTAGAGATATTAACTGAATTAATTGCTAACAAAATCAGAGCAGGATAAAGAGAAGTAATATAAAATCTTAACAACACCTTCCCCACCCCTCCCTCCTTCCCAGCTCTACCTCTTTCCCCCAGCAGTGCAGGGACACAGGGAATGGGAGATTATGGTCAGTTCATTGCAGGTTGTTTCTGCTGCTGATAGTGGAGAGGAGTCCTTCCCCTGCTCCATTGTGAGGCCTTCTGACAGGAGATAGCTCTCCATGAACTCCAGTGTGAGTCCATCCATAGTCAACAGTCCTCCCCAAATTGTTGCAATGTGGGTCACTCTTGCACAGGGTGCACTCCTTCAGGGACAGGCTGCTCCAGTATGGGTGTCTCACTCCATGGGTCTCCCCCAGGGTCACAGCCTCCTCTCAGGCATCCACCTGCTCCAGCCTTGGGCTCCTTCAAGGGCTGCAGGCGGATCACTGCATCCCTGTGGATCATCATAGGCTGCAGGGGCACAGGGGCACAGCTGCCTCACCATGGGCTGCACCATGGGCTGCAGGGGAATCTCAGCCCCAGTCCCTGGAGCACATCTTCCCCCCTCCTTCTCTCCAGACCTTGGTGCCTGCATAGTTGTTCTCCTCACATGTTGTCACTGCTCTTCCCTGGCCACAGTTAAAATTGCTCAATACCCTTTTTTCCCCTTTTTAAACATATTATCACAGAGGCACTACCATGATTTCTAATTGGCCAGCCTTAGCCAGTGGCCTGTGTGGTTTGGGAGATGCCAGGGATTGTCTCTGCTGGACATGGAGGAAGCTTCTGGCAGCTTCTTGCACATGCCACCCCTGCAGCCCCCTTGCTACCAAAGCTTGGCCAAGCAAACCCAATACACCAGTGTAGGTGAATCTGTTACATGGATGTCATAGATTATGGTAAGGGTGCTACCCCTGAATTTCTCCTTTACCATGATAAGCTGGCCTATGCATGCTGTCTCCATGCAGGTTTACTACATATCTCCAAACGTCCATGTCTGCTTAAAATACAGACTCTTCATTCATGTTTGAAGCTTAATTCAATCAGGCTTTGCCACAGTATATGAAAGGTATAAAGCTATTAGAGAGCATCCAAAAAAAGGGCAACAAAGATGGTGAAGGGCCTTGAAGGGAAGCCATATGAGCAGTGGCTGAGGTCTCTTAGATAGTTCAGCCTGGAGAAGAAGAGACTGAGGGAACCTCATTGCAGTTACAACTTCTTCATGAGGGGAGTAGCAGGGGCAGACACTGATTTCTTCTCTCTGGTGTCCACTGACAGGAGGACCTGAAAGAGGTTTATTTTGGATATCAAAAAAAGGTTTTTCACCTTTTCACCCAGAGGGTGGCTGGGCACTGGAACAGGCTCCCCAAGGAAGTGGTCACAGTACCAAGCCTGATAGAGTACAAGAAGCATTTGGATCATACTTTCAGGCACATAGTGTGATTCTTGTGGTGTCCTGTGTATGACTTGGACTTGATGATTCTTGTGGGTCGTTTCCAATTCAGGATATTCTATGAGTCTATGATTAAATGAGAGAGTTCAGGGAGAGAATAAATAAGGAGTCATAACCACAAATGATCAAAAACTTGTGTTTGTAGTCCTTTCTTAAATCTATGGCTAAAAAGAGTTATACAGCTGAGAAATACGGTGTTGCTTTATTCAAACTCCTATGATCTACAGTTGTGCAGGAGAACTGAAAGACTGAACAGATGATGAAAACCTAGTTAAAACAACTTCACAAGATAAGTACAAAGATTGTTTTAGAAAAATCTTCCATGCATGTCCTATTGGAATCATGATCCTCCAAAAATGTATATATCATCATTATGCCATTCCAGTTTTGTATCCATATCAAATTCTTGGTTATAGAATGGGAAAATTAGAGAAAACAACAGTTGCAGGTCTTTTAGAGTAACTGCAAAGTAGAGTTCTCTGTGTACGAGCAGTCACACAGTTTGAAACTATGAAATTACTGTTTTGAGGTAAATTATCTCTAGATTATCTTACAAGTAAGCAGATGTTCATGTTATGTTTCATGGACCATGCACTGCAGGGTGTGGATACAAAATTAACCAGAATCACTCCTGAAGACATCTTGGTGGCTTGTCCTGTGTTAAACAATCATGTGTTTTGACTGATGCATGAAAAAGTGCAGGCATAAGATGTGTATTCATGAAATTCATGAAACAACATGCTTTCTTGTCGTCAGGGTAGATCTAATATTGTCTAGTTTTCTGCCTTTTCAGCATGTAACATTGCTATTTCTAACCAAGAAAAAGCTGAAGGTTAGAAACTGATGAGAAGGGAACACTGTTATTACTGTGTTTTCTATGAGTCATGGGAGATTTCATGCGCTCTCTCAGCAAACTGTAGGAATACACTCATCACCTGCATGTCTTTTAAAGTCAGTTTGTCAGTGAACTCTGGACCAAATGGCATGAACCTGACTACAGCAGGTTTCTATCATGTGAAGTCTTCCTGTTTCAAGGAGTATGGAGATGATCTCCACAATTTGGACAATGTTGCAGATTTATATTTTATGTCATGGACATTCATTAGGTGACTGGATTGACAGAATCTAAAGGATCGCAATCAAAGGAACATCTATAAGATAATTCAGATGAATTACTTCTTGTTACATAGTTTTCCACTACGTAAGGAGATCATAGAGCCCTACAGAACATCTAATCAAGGAAAGATAATGAGCACTTGGTTAATGGTGCACTTACACACAATGAATATATATTTTGATTCCTAATAAGATCTCTTATCAACTGATATGCAGAGCTTGAGTGCTGTAATACACATGGGAGGTCTTATCATTAAGAAAATAATTAATATTACTATGTTACTAGTGTAGTTAAGCAAATTTCCTAATTTCTGAACAAAATTTACCTAAATTCTCTTTAAAAGTCAGAATTAGAATTTTTTACCTCATGTGGTAGCATGCTTAAATATCAAACTCTTGATTCACTGATTACCTATGTGAAAGAAAAGGTCCTATAGGGGAAAATACTAACCAGCATTGTCTCAGGAGAAAAGGAGAAGGTCCATAATGAATGTCTCTCTGTAGACCACTTGAAAATTAAAGATTGATTAATGCATTTTAAGATGAAAAAGGATCAGTATGATTTTTTTTATATATTTACATGTTTGTATTTGTGTCTTACATATTTCCACTCAAGATTCTCAAAGGTAATAGCATTCTAGCTATTTATTATTTACAGAATTACAATTTTAGCTTATGACAACATAGTGTTTCACTGTGCAAGAGACAGTGGAATGAAATGGGGAGGGGAGAGAACAGATTACTTACTTAGAGAAGGCTAGTGCTGTACTTTGCCATTTACTTCAAATTTATTTTGAGAGGTCAAGACATCTCTGTGAGCCTAAGCAAAGGAATATAAACTTACATTGTAATCTTAGTGCAGAAAAACCTTAAGTATGCACCAACACACCTGAAAACATCAAGATAACAGAAGATTATGGGTAGGAATTAGGGTTTTCTCTGTTGGAAAGTGAGGGAATAAGAGGAGTTGAAGCATCATGTCAAACCTGTAGTGATTGAGCTAAAATTTGGTTGCTGTTGAATTGACATCTAATGACAAATTCATGAAGTACTATTAGCCATTAGTAAGACAGATGTGTTGTAGGAAGAATAGATGGTGCAGTCACATAGAAAGAAAATGATTGTAAAGTAAAGAGAAATTTTATCTCTCAGCTTTTAGCTTCTTGAAAAGCCTCAAAGCATTCAGATACAGCCATCAAAATCTTTATTATGTGAAAAAATTGGATCTTCTGATTTTGAAATTCAGTTACAATATTTAGGTAAAGGTTTAGAAGCTATTTATTAAAGGTCACTTTCTGTGGTAAGCAAGTTTGTTGGATTCACAGGAAAAACACTGGAAATGAGTAGCTCTCTGGAAATGCAAACCAAAATTTCTCTGTAAAATTCAAGTACATGCTTATTAGATTTCAAGAGATTGTATCATTCCGTAAAATAAAGTGATTGACAGATTCATCAAAATTCAGCAGTAGTTGCAAATTAATGGGTATTTTCTCGTAATCAACTATTTCAGTTGTGTAGTTCAAGAGTGAGTTTCTGTGACATCTTGTAGAACTAAAATGAGTACAAATGTTTAAATATATCCATTTCACCTCAAATTCACAACTGAAGATCATGGTAAGATATTTTAAAGGACAGTGATGAAAGTGGGTATTTATAACATGTTTCTAGCTTTGTAGAAAATAAGTCAATAACTGCAAGAAAACTTTAGCTATATTTTCACAACATCTACCTTTGCCATTGAAAAGAGTCTGTGTTTTTCAGTTAATATCCCAAACTGTAGATATAAGGATGATTTCTTGGAAGCCTCGAGGAACATTCTAAGGAGGACTCCCATTAAGAGTTGCTTAGGTCTCAACAGCTCAAGTGGAATGAGTGGAAGTTCTAATTATCCTATAATTTGCCTTTTCATGGCAAGATGTGTATGTTAATTTGGAAATTCTCCATTAGACCACATTTGTGGTCTTTTTCTTTCTATCTCTTATTTGAATCAATTCCTTAATAACTTTAGGGTTTTCTATTTGATTTTTTCCCTAGCCTATTTTTCTTAGTATACTTTTTTTTTTAATTAAATTGAAAAATCAATAGATAGAAAATGTGATTTCTGGTTAGTATAGCTGCTAACAGATAATTTATTTTAAGGTCTTCAGACATGTGTGATATGACTTACCTTCACTACTTTACAGTTTAAAGATCCTAGTCAAACCTAATAATACTCAAGGTTAATCTTTCTGAATAAAATCCAAGAAAAGGAATTTAAATGGCATTTAAATGAAAGGGCTTTCTTTTCCCATAAATACAAAATGCTTGCTGCTTTGATTTAATACACATTTCAGGTTTTGAATATAAAGTTTGAGTTGAATGACAACTGTGAGTTCTGCTTCTGCACAGCTCAGCACGTAAAGCCATTTATGATTTAGAAAGGAGCTCTGCTCTGCTTAGTAGGTTTTCTCAGACACCACTTAACACAAGTCACAGGATCAGCTTCTGAAAACCATGGCAACATCCCAATTTTTAAAAATTTACTAATTTAGGGGCAAATACACATCCAGAGGAGACTCAGCCCTGTGAAAGCATTCAACCTCTGTTTGCTAATTCTTAGTTATAGGCTAAGGAGGAATATATATGCTATTTTCTTGCAAAGAAAATTGTTCACTACTGCTGAGATTGGGCTGATATGTAGCAAGGAATTCAAGATGGAGAGAAAGTGAAAGGAAGAATAGCTAAAGTCTGTTCACACAAGTCATGCATGGGAGATAAGACACTAGGTCACATATTTTTCCTAAGAAGTTTTCAGTAAAATACAGACTCAGTATTGGAAACACAGACAAGTGATTTCCCAGGCAATATGTCCATTACACTAAAAACTAGTGTTCTCATTTCTGTTCTCACACTAGCTGATAAAGAAATTTATCCTGTTGACACTATTTGGAAACATCTGTTTTTTCTGTGGTTCACATAAGACACCAACACTTCTATCCCTTGTTCCTGTTTTCCCTAGTACATGCATGAGGTCACTGACAGTCAGAAAAACACCATAGGCAATGTAATTTTTCGCATTGAAATGTCTAGCAGACAAGCATCCACACTTACAAGTAGAATTTGAATTTTAAGCTGGGAAATGTATTCCTTTTCCCAAGAAATGCAAGAAACCATCAAGCAAATCTCTGGCAACAAAATTGTCCTCAAAATTGATCTTAAAATTTTGATTTTTTACTTTCTCCTCAGAGGAGCTCTGGACTTGGAGTTTAAGAAATAAGGCAAGGAATACAGGTTGCTGATTGACTTTGAGCCCTATGGTTTGCATTACTGATTCCATGGAGTCCTGGCAGAATTTTATTTCATAAACTTAACAATTAAACAAATAGTGTGGTTATGGGAACACACAATATATATAAACTATCTATGGAAAAAATATGGAAAACAGGAATTGTAGATTCATGTTCAAATACTTCTAGAACTAAATTAATCATTTTCTTAGTATGGATGACCACTGCAGTGGCTAGATAATTGCACCAAACCTTAGGCATCATTGAATGAAATTTCACCAAATTCTTTGGCGGCACCAAGACCCAGAGTTTATGAATCTCAGTTGGCCTTAGAAGGCAGATAGGGAGAAAAATGTATGTCCTTGGCATGCATGGAACAGAGTTTTAGATATCTGAGCAAATTTAATGAAAAATTCAGACTTTAAGTACATTTAAATATTATGTTGGATTTAACCCCAGGTGCGTAAGTTATGTCTACATCCCACAAGGGATTCAACTTTTATTGACTGTATTATGAGTGGCAGATCCTAAAGAAGATAAAACAAATTCTTTCTAACTTAAAAATTCCAGCATTGTAGAAGATATACATGAATGCATAATTATTAAATATTTGCTTGGCTGGGATCCATCTACATTTATATTGTTTAGATACCATTCTGTATATGTAAGAGTGGTATTCATGATGCAGTGAATGTACTGATGAGAAAAATAATTTCAAACCAGAAACTTGTTGACTATGCTGTCAGTTAAACTGTCAATGTGTATTGTTAAATTTAATATTATAACTTTTATTTCCTACTATACTTGCTAATATTATTTCAAGCTTACCAATGGAAGAGACTAAAATAGCTTATAATATCTGCCAAGGTAAAATACTGAATGGTAGAAAACCTATCTTGTGTAGAGTTATTCTGGCCAGCACTTATTTCCTAATTAGTTTATTCCTTTGGACTTTTGCTTTATTTAATCCTGACTCCTCATCTTTGGAGGGTAACTGTGCACAAAATTAATCAATTTCAGCTTCTTTACTTACGTTCCTTGGAAAAGCTTGAAATCCCTGCATAAATGGTCTTACAGTGAATACATCACCTTGCTGGTATTTGTATGCTTGAAAGAGTAATCTTTCAAACATATTAAATTTATGCTAAAGAAATGCAAGTGAAGTTTTCTTGTAATCAGTAAAACTCAGAACCTGAAGGGATATTTTCATCATTTTACTACCTAGAAAATGTATAGGATGTACCTAAGTAGTTATTGTTTAATTTTTACATTAAATTTACATGTACAGAACCTTATATTCTCATGCATGCCACTGAATGCCTTCTAGTTTTTCAAAAATATTTTTCTTAAAGATAATCATTTGATACAAAATTGTGAACACTGATATGTTACCATGGTTTTGACTTTTATAAATCAATATAAATATACTGCAATTCAAGTAGGAGTATAGATAGTAGTCATATTATACTCTCAGCTGGGTCACAAAATCAAGATTAATCTGTTCTTTGCAAGAATAATTTCACACAGTGAACCAGCTGCTTTGAATCCATTTATGAATCAAAGACTGACCATCTTCTTCCAAGCTTTTGACATAATGCAGGAAACCTCATCACATGAGACTCTTAACATTAGTTTGAGGAGAGCAAAAAAGAAAAGAAGTTCTATTAATTCAATAAGAAAAAGAATAAATCTTATTTTAACTACTAAACAATGTGTGTAAAAATTTTTGGATTTTGAAATATTTGTTAAAAATAAATGAATTTGACAGACCAAATTTTTAACTGCTATTCAGTGACAAAAATCCAAAATGAAAATTTGTGGGGTTTCAGGGATTATTTTAGATAAATAGGTTAATAGAAATATCAGATACCTATTTTATGTCAATTAATTTACATACAAGAGAGGTGTCTGTGATACTGCATATTTTTGATGCACCTTTGGCAAGAGGTTGATGTTTGAATCCCTCTAAGACAAATAGCACATTCCAAGTTCATTTCCAGCACTGACATTTTGCGATACAACTATTAACAAATTCCAGTTTCAACTGGAGTCAGTGACAAAACTCCCACTGACAGGGTTTCATCCTTCACACGTATCTGTCTGGGCTAATCCTAGTTGCATAAAGTGGTAACAGCAAAGATGTGGAAGCCTGTTTTCAGCAGCATTTTCTCAATATTCTGATTTGCTGTTTTCTCAATTCAAGTGAGCAATATAAAGAGGAGTCCAGCATAAAATTGTATGTCCCATTCCAGTCTAGTTGGAACTTCAACATGCTCCTGCTAGTCACTTGAATGATGGATTACTTCACAACACCTTTTGATTCGCTGTGGAAGAACGAGTGGTAATGATGCAGAATCTAGCAGAGATGTAACAGGCTGGTGACATCAATTTGCAGTATCTGGACTGCAAAAGCAGGCTTATTCTCCCTCTAGATCAAGGCAGTGATGAAAATCACACAAACATGGAAATAGCTGTGGAAAATAGCAAATGGAAAAAATGAAAGATATATCATTCAACAGAAGTTTTTCTCGTGATAAGGGAAAGACAAAGGGTAGAAGGTTTGGTCTGGCCAATCTGAAGGCAATCTCAAGGATAAGAAAAAGACATATTAATAAATATAAACAAACAAATAAATTGTCTGCTTTAGCTATAAATAGCTCTATGTGCAATTGTACTCTTTGCAGTCTACAGGATGTTTGTGAGCTGCTACTGTTACAATATTAGAGACAAAAAGATCAGAAAATTCTCAATAAGAAAGACAGCCACTGCCCTAAAGAGATTCAGCCCTTTGGACATCAGTGAATAAAGAGCAGCCATCTACAAATAAACAACCTAGTAAACAAGGCAGCACACTTACATAAGAATTGTAGAAAAAAACCACTGAACCAGTAGAATAAGGAGAGAAATATCAAAAGTTGTATGCAATAAAGAAAGAACTGAAAAGTATTATTTTATGGATAACTTTACACTGACAATTTGGGTTGTGACTTATAGTTCTCAATTGCCCATATCTAATAATTTACTTTACAAAATACTACCTTTCACCTAAGTATTGCAGAAACAAATTAATTTTTTCTCCATAAATATTCTTTGTAGCTGACCTTGACAATTATTAATCAGGAGAGGAAGAAAAGCATAACTGCTGCTTTAATTTATCACATTTTTCAAATATCATCTCATTAAATATTGCCTTATTATTTGTTTTCCCCTGAAAATTCTCTATATTTTGTGGACATTTTCCTTGCACAATTAAATTTACAGCAGAATGCAGTGTCCTTTAGATAGTTTTGCCAGAAATGCAATGAAAATTCCTATGCATTTTTTTCCAGATTGGGAGGTTTCTGAATTCATACTATTTAAGAGAAGGCATCCATAAACTCTTTTTTTTCCCTAAAACTTTTAATCTACTTGAAAATCTACTTAATCTACATGGAAAAATGGGGAGGAAAGAATGCAAGCCATGATAAGTTTTACAATTTTCTTTTTCTTTGGTGTCAGTAATTCCCTAGGATGGTGGCAGTTATTTAAAAATCAAAAGTTATGGTGTTTTAGAGATTTATAAGGAAATTTATTACTTTAATATTTCACTCTTGGACTTTATCTGGAAGCTAAAATTTGACTGCTGTAAATGGTTGGTTTTACAAGATCCCTAATCAATTTTAACCCTTTTGATAATATTGTGTTATGTTTTGACAACCAAACAACAAAACCTCAGCATGAGCAACTCCTGTTTTTATTGAAATTAACAGACAGAAACCATAAATAATTGTTTGTGTCCTGCTGGCAATACCAATTAGCTAGCATCATACAGACACTACTGAAAACAAGCACAGGGTATTGTATAAAAGATTCAGAGGTTTTAGCTACACACAAAATATACAAGTTTGAATGTACCAATGACATAAATTTTTCTTACAGGCTTTTCAGGGTCAGAAAAATTTATAATGCTCAAAGAACATTCTATTAAGAATACTCCATATTTTTATTTCTCTGTGCTCAGTAGCAACAGGAGACAATATCCAGCATGCATTTCAAAAGCAGTCATTATGACATCAAAGCCTAAATACAGTGGTAAACTGAGATACTCTGGCATGGTGCATCCAGGAAGTGAAATTTCATCTGGAACAGCAGCTTAATATTTGCACATCACACAAACCACAAAGAGCATCTCAAACTGCTACTGAACTATGAAATGAAAGGAAAAGATGGCAAGTGTGCTGGAAGATATTCTCTACACTTTTACATGTTTTCAACCTTTTGTTCTTTAAGGAAAGTGAAAGATGGTCTAAATATCAGACCACCAGCTCAGTGCCTAGGAAACTTGGCTGTTTTCCTCCTCCATTTTCAGTTGGTAAGTAAATCCCTGTCTTTGCAGCTGCAAGGATTAGAACTGCAAGGCACTATTCAAGATCTTAGAGTCCAGACTGTTCAGAACTGCAATGCACACAAGAAAGAGAGGAAATTGAAGGAAAACTTAGTGGAACTCCTAAGAAATTGACAGGAGAGGAAAAACCAGGAAAGAAAACCTAATATATGGTGACAACATCTTACCTTCATATTCTTAATCAGAATCACTGGCAGAGGCAATATGTTTGAGCAAAACGAATATAAATGCTGTGAATTTCTTAGACAGAAGATCTATTGTTTAATTTCTAATAAGTCAACCTCTGCCTTTTTGCTCTGCAAATCAATGTTTTATCACTTCCAGGATTTTGCTGGCAGTAGATATTCTGTTACTCTAGTCAGGCTACAAATCTTGGGATTCATTCCATACACTTCTTTCTAAGAGTCGTCCCACATATATAATGGAACATGCTGCATATTTACAGCTCTCTTGATGCTATATTCTACTCAAATCATCTCTGAAAACTCATTTCTACTTGGTGCTTTATATCCAAAAAATAACCAGCTAAAATCTGCAGTGATGGGGGGTAGCAATCCACAGAACCCACACACAGGCTCTGACCTACCACTGCTGCAGTCTTCAGGTGGGCTTCATTACCTGGATGTTTGGTTTCTTTTTACACAGTGAGTTCTCCAGACCAGGACACATTCAATTTGTAACTTGTGGTTACAGGGAGAAAATCAAAAGAGGAACAGCCATCCTATGACTGCAAATCAGTGTCCGTGTTCTGTTAAAAAACAGATTAGCCTGTAACCAGGGAAGTTACAAGCACTGGCTGTGCCTCTGTTCTTTGGCTTTTAAATAAAGCTGGGAACAATCTTCCCCCTCTCATCTTTCCCCTCCACTTGCCCCGCTAGGGACAAGATCTGCTTCTTCTATATTACTCAAAATCACTTGTCAGAATTTTGTTGCTATTATGTTTGGGACTTCTACAATGCATTATTTCATAAACAATCAACAAAAATTTCTTCAATAGTTCTCTTCCTAAGTAGTCCATTATTTAAGTTTTCATCTTCAATTTTAGACTAAAGCCTCTTCCTGTTGTTCTCTCTGCTTTCTTTTGCTCTACTGATTTAATTTTTAACTAGGATCTTAAGCTGGGAAAGGCTTGTATATATTGTATATATATTTAATTTTATGTATTTGTGAAGGATCAGTGGAACTAGTGTGCATTAGAGTGACCAAGTAAAGGTTCAGTTTCTTGTCACAGACTGAAGGCAAATGGTAATGTAGTAAGGCTGAAAGAGAAGTAAGTGTGATACCATTGAAAAAAAATTATCCATTTCTTCTTACTGCCTGTAAAGGTATTTAAATAATACTCAAACTTACAACTAAGCTAACAGAAAATACTATGATATGAAAGAGAAAAGGCATTTTTAGCCATTTAAAACTTTACAAATCAATATTTATTTTGACAAAAATTCAGAAGAGCAACTCTATGAAATTAGGGTTCTGAGTTCAGCTCTTTGAACAACATTCTGTGATTTATTCTAAGATTTTTTCAGCTGCAAGAATTAGAACTGTAAGGCACTATTCAAGACCTTTGAGCCCAGACAGTAGAGAACAATACAGTTCATAAGAAAGAGAGGAAATTCAAGGAAAACTTCACAAAACTCCTAAGAACTTAAACGGAGGGGGAAAAATCACCAGGATGAAAACATGATACATGGTGACAGCAACTTACCTTCTTATTCTTGATCAGAATCAATTAATTAATTATTCCCAAGCCAGCAATTTCAAGCATCTGAATATTTCCAGGTAATAGACATAGGAGCACAATTTCTCTGGGACTGGAAGCTCATTCAGAATTGTTTTTTTCTCCTTGTTGATATTTTCTCTGAGCATATTTGGCCACACTTCACTACATTTGCTTATTAGTGAAGTGTGTGACAGTGGAATTACAAGGCAGAGAGCCATTATCATCCCTGCTCTGGTATGGGCTCAGGAACAGCACACAGATCTTCTCCCCTGTGGGGTTTGTTCTCACCACAATTTAAAAGATTTGGGATACCTTGCTGGTGTCAGCAGCTGCTCTGCCTTCTGGCACCTTTTTGTCCTTTGTTCCCAAGACATCCCTGTGGCTGGACCCACCAAGTAGGCAGCAGGGCCATCAAGCTGCTCTCCTGGCTCTTGTTGGAAGTGGTTAGCTCAGGGGAGGAGGAGAGACATATCTACCAACAAGCTAATGAAAAGGTGACACTAGAAAAACCCTCTGATGTTGAGAATAATAAAGACAGACAATTTGTTTGTGAACAGTCTGGTTCTTTGTGAAGGTGACGCAGTGGCTACCTTCAAATAAATCATGCAGAGAAGTAATTTCTGCAGAAGGAGACAAACCCTCTTGCTGCTGTTTGCTTAGTTTGACAGACTTTGTAAAAATATTCTATTCCAGAATGCAGGGCTGCTTAACATATTTCCAAATAAAAAAAAAAAAAAAGAAAAATGTCAAAGAAAAATATTTCAACTATTTTTTGTTGATTTTATTTTTCTTATGTAGATTCTGAAACTACGAAGCATTTATTCATGAGGTTGAAATTAAGTGTTACACATGTGGTTAAACACCATCCTGAACTAAGCTTTGGCTCTTCTCTTTTCCAGGAAGACTTGCCCAAACTGGTGTTTATAACTGTAAGCAAATTCATAGGGTTTTGTAGCTGTTATCATTAGTGTGAAATGTAATTATGAATCTATCATATTTTCTACTCAAGCTCTATTGCCCTATTTTTTTAAACAAAAAGCAGTGTTCATTCTATTTAGTTACTTGAAGCCTGAGTTCTGTCCTCCACTATACTGATGCAAAAGCATAAAATAGTAGAATAATTAAGTCTATCTGCACGGTAAAAACTGAGAGTGCCTTCCCAAGGCTCAGCAGAGCTCCTTATTAACACAGAATATTCTGAGTTGGAAGGTACCCACAAGGATCATTGAATCCAGCTCTTTAGTGAGCAGCCCATGTAAGGATCAAACCCATAACCTTGGCATTACTAGGACTGTGCTTCACGCAGCTGAGCCAGTCCCAGTGTTGTTTGCCAGCTTGGCTAGCAGCCACAGACCTTTCTCTCTGGTGTCTGTGGAGGCACAGCCCAGAAGCGTGTGGCAGACGGAGAGAGCAGCAGGTGTGTGCCCTGCATCAGACTTGGCAGATGGCAGGGCTGTGGGAGCCATGGCTCTAGAGGCAGCTCTCTGGTGGGACTTGCCCATGTGGTGTCAGGGCCAGAAACACACCAGGACTCAAGCTCCCTGGACTAAGGCCAGCAGAAGTTTGTACAGGCACCCTGATGAAGTTTGTACAGGCACCCTGATGAAGGCTCCTTCACTGCAGGCTGGACAGGTGTTGACAGGCAGGTGAACGTAAGGAGGACCTACACTAATTGCCATTCAGTAAAGAAACTCTCATCATGTCCCATCACTTTTAATCCTAGAGAGAAGCAGAAATTCATGGCTGAGGCAGCAAATATTTCATTGCCTGGGTTACACTAGCGTATTCAACAGCATATTTCAGTTGAATCCAACATTATGACTGTTTAAGTAAATCCCCTCATTGTTTTTTCCAATCTTCAGAGGAAAATAGAACTGTAAAATATTATGAGGCACTAGCAAAAGGGATTTTAACAAAGTTTTAAGAGTACAAGCTGCTAAAATTAGGTTATATTGCAAAGATTATTTCAATTGTATTTCTGTGTTAATTATTGTTACCACAAACGTCATTTGTGGCTTATCTATCTTTGAATTAGGCATTTTCTATTATTATTATGTTTGTCTACAGATTAAAAAAAATCTATTTTACTCTGGTCCAGAATATTTTGCTAGAATTCAGTGAGCCTATGCATGAGGAGAGTGTTTACAGGATCAAACATCTCTTCTGTAAAAGCTGGCTCTGTTTTTAATGGCATGGAACTAAAATGAAATCCTAATTAAGAAAATGTAGCAGAATGTAGAACATAATGATGAGTCATTTTCCTAGTTTTGGTTGCAAGAATAGACTAATTGTAAAGTGGTTTGTACATTCAGAAAGAAATTCTTCCTTTGTTTATAAAACCATGTGGTTTTACTTCTCTTTTTTTGTACTGTATTAGAAATGTTAGTGTCCTTTAATCTTGTTTTTACTCTTTTTGAACAAAATAGATTTTATAAATAATACCTTTTTTCATCACACATTAAGGCTTGTGGATGCTCAATAGTTACCAAATTCTTATAGCTTTCTTCCTATTCTGTGTTTCCTTTATTATTGGTCCTTAGTTTTTTTTAGTATTTCTTGACTAGTGATTTGATGACATTTATGTATTTTTCATCATAAAAAATCAGATTTTTTCTTATGTGAGGGTACCTGTGCAAGGAAACACACTGAATTTTACTTCTATTTTTCAGAAAAATAATATATTATGATCCAGAAAATACTGCTGGGAACTGAAGCCTTTCCCATCCTTTGCAGTCAACAGAACCAACAGGTCCCTCTGCCATTACTGTGTGACAAAGAGAGATTTAACTGACTGTGCTATGGGGGGCCTTGATTTCCCCAGACCTTCTAAAAACAGCATTAAAACCAATATTATTGTAGCAATGAACTCTTTGACTGCTGATGTAATTTCTTGACCACACAACTCTAAAACCTAGTGATACAAACTTTAAAAAAACATAAATGTCTTGGAGGCTTTTTGCTGAAAGAGCATTCTGGAATATCTATTCAGCAGGTGTGTACATCCATAAAAGCTGAAGTAAATTAATTGGGAGCATGAGGATACATTTCCCACTCTGAGTGTAAACAACTGTAACTTCGTCATTTGTTGTGCATTTTGGGTCTCAGAAAATGACTCTTTCTTTCTTTTTTTTTTTTTTTTTCCCTAGAAAACATAAGCAAGTCTTTCTTTAAAGATATTCTTTCTTGCATTGATTTTAGTTTTGATTTTGTTTTTTTTTGTTTTGTTTTTCTAGTCACAGCTGAACATCACATCTGGGACTGCATCATTCTAAGCCTAGTGAAAACACAAAACAGAGATGATCTTTGCCTCACAGATCAGAAATTACAAATTTGAAAGTATGAAATAATGTACACATACAGACAGAGAACTAAAATCTGAGGAAACTAAGAAGCTTTAGAACTTTACATAGTAGTAATGTACCCAGCTATAGTGATAATATTTCATTTATTATTCCAGAAAGAGAAGTTTAAGAGACCTTTAAAAAAAGCAGGAAGGTTTTACTGTAAGTATTGACAGGGACTTCATTTTAAACACTGGGGAAGAAGGAAGGAAGATATTTTGAAAAAGAATTGTTTGAAAAATGAGATGGGTGAAAGACTCAGGGACAGGGCTGACATCTTCATGGTGAATGTGAAATGATAGATGGGAGAGGAGAGATCATGGAAGACCCTGAAAATGAAAAAGCCTATTATGTTTTACATTATAAACCAGAAAGAATGAGTGAAGCAATACACTGTAAGAATTGATATGGTCAAAATGAAGACTAACAATAGTCTTTGCATCACTGTTCTGAATAGATATGAAAAGCATTGGGCTTTTGGGAAATCAGAGAGACTTGAAGTATCTAAAGTTTTTGCTTACTGAGTGAATCTTCTAGAATTGTTCAGCGCAATATACAACAGGATATCTAAGGAGATTTTCTTTTTTAAAATGATCCCTCTATTACAGTCCCAGGAGCTCTACTGAGAACAGAAAAGAAAGTAACAGACTTGAGTAGGGGTAAAGAGAAAAATCTGTTTTATCTGTTCTCATCTCTGAGCATTGCTAAGAAACAAATAAAATCTTGGCATGCAGGGAGGTGTTCAGAATAGAACCAATTTTGAGAATTATCCACATATAGGTGCTAACTCAATACAAGTGCTAACAAATACAGCTTTGGCCCTAAAATGTCTGCAGACTTGCTTGCAAATCACCATGAAATTCTCAACACACTTTTCCTCACCCTTGGTTCTTCCTTCTCTCTCTTGAGGTGCACCTGAAGTGAAATTCAGCTGTTTGTAAAATGTCAGGCAATTTGGGTATTAAGAGAGAAGTCTACAGAGTGCTTGGACTTTCATCTAGTCTAGATTAAAAGGAAAAAAAACCAAACTAACAACTTTTCCTTTATTCTGAATAGACTACCCTTTCTGGTATTTTGCCAAATGCAACAGATGCATTTCTTATGTTATTCAAAGGGATATACATATGTTCTTAAATGCATATAGACAAGATCTTGTCACTCTTTGCCATTGAAGTAAAAACCTAAAATTTTAAACAATTATTTATTTCATTGGTGTAATGATTTCAAGTGTATAACAAATAATCTGTGAGAAGACCTCTGCTTTCCTAGTCCTAGTTTTTCATGTCACTACCCCTTCACATTCTGGACTCTGCATTTCCTATAAAAACATATTGTAGAGACCAAAGTTAATGCCACTTCTGTCAGCAGACACAGCACAATAAGGTAAACACACCACTTTCCTCTGAGAAGAAGTTTAGCACAAGCGCTGGATAAGTTTGATTGATTTATCTGAACACTGGTTGTCATGCAAGAGATCAGGCTGACAGTTAAAGCTACAGCTGAGTTAAGCCATGTATTGTGGTTCCAGGAAGTCTTCCAATAGCAAAATATTTTCCATGATTTACTGAGGATCAAATTTTGCCAACTCCCAGAAGAAACCTGTGAAACTGTGACATCGAGCACCTATTGGCAGCCACATAGGGTTTTCAAAGACTAAAACTTCTACTGTGGATGAATGTCTACCTTGCTTCACAAAAACCATTTTTTGATATCCTGACAGTGTCTTCTGCTAGGAAGCCTTTCTAGCCAACCTAAGCCAGGAGCACTTGTCCAGACATTACAGTGTCCCACAACAGAGCATGAGCCAGTGGATCAACAAGGGTGCTGGGTCCTTTGGAGCTCCAGCCCTTCCAGACAAAACAGATGTTTTGCCCAGACAAGATGTCTTTGATTGCATGGGTGTTCATGCAGCTGTAGAAAGTTTTCTCTCGCTGTGCCACATCAGGGTGATAGATTCCATCTGGTCTTTCCTTAGGACATAGGGCATTTCTATTTATTTCACTTTCCCTTATTCACCACAATCACTGATGATTATATTTGGCATTAGAATATGAAATCACTTAAAATACAAATCCTGAAAGGACAAATCAATAGTATGATATCAGTCAATGAGCTGGCATGCATTTGCATGAAAGAATTTGAGGTACTGGTTATACCTCCTGAGCCAAATTGTTCTCATAGGTTTACATGGATTAATTCCACATTGGTGATTAGTTAAATCATTATTAATCCATGTGTTTTCAATAGTTGATATTTCAGGATTTCCAGACATTTCTAGACTTGGTCTTTGAGTTTACCATGTAAGAGAAGTATAAAAGGGGGGAAAAATTAAGGTTGATAAAAAACTTTGCGATATTAAAAATTCCTAGAATACAGTGACGTTTAAAAGCATCATTAAATATTTAACACCTTAAAAATGCATCCTGCATTAACTTTAAGTGGAGTTTGACACTGCCAATTTAGGATGGAAGGTGTGAAATGGAAAGCAATTTAATACCAACCAAAGGAGGAAGGCAAAAAGAAACCCTGTCCATCTCTGCTTACCATTGAAGTGTTTTTTCACCTTCATTCCACCCTCCTTTTCCCCTGAGTGATCAGAAAGAGCATGTGTGTGTGTCAAATCATCCTGGTTTCAGTTTTCTTCGCCTGTTCTTTTCCTCTGTCCATTTTGCTCGTTGTCATAGTTACAGTGACCTCCGTCGTCCTCATCTTTCAGGGTCTTGCAAGGATTTTTTAAGCTTTCCCTTTTAACAGCGCTTTGCAATGCCATCTTTTCTAATTCTTTCACTGTTACTTCATTTCTTAATCTATTTGTCCCACCAGTCTTCCCCTCTTCTGTGCGGTGTCCTGATACTCAGAGCAGGCTGGAAGTGCTCAGTTTTCATCTTCACCTCAGTATCAGTTACTTTCTGATAAGACTTCTCACCTTTAATCTTTCCCTTAACCTTTGAGTATTATTATACTTTGGCCTTGTCTTTGGCTAGCTTTAAAGTGACCTTTTTATATCTCTTTTAGAATAAGTTAAACTAGACAGTCAGGAGTGTGGTAGCTTAAGCAGATTTTGCCTGCTTTATTTTATTTTTTTTTAAGTTCAGTTCCTTCCTCTGACTTCTGGTTATGAAGGAGTCCGACCAAGACAGCTTCTGCTGTACTAGACAGGGCCAAGGTCAACCTTAAAACCACAGAAACATGAGATGGCCCTCGGCTTCTCCGCTACACTTAATAGGCTATAGCAGAGAGGCTCCTATCATCTCTCCCAGTCAGGATACTATTTCTACTACTGCTGCTGTAAAAGGAGTAATCACAGGCAGGGAAGAACAAGCGGAGTGCTAAGAGCCCATGAAAACCTCATGATGCCCAAGAGGCCAGTGAAGGTTTCTGCACGTGGACCAGAGCAACTCCAGGTACAACATAGGCTGGGTGGAGAACAGATTGAGAGTAGCCCTGCTGAGAAGGATTTGGGGGTGCTGATAGTGAGAGGCTGGACATGACCCAGCAATGTGCACTACGAGCCCAGAGGGTCAGTTGTCTCCTGGGCTGCACCAAAATGAGCATGGTCAGCAGGGCCAGGGAGGGGATCCTGCCCCTCTGCTCTGCTCTGCTGAGACCCCGCCTGCAGCGCTGCATCCAGCTCTGGAGCCTTCAATATAAAATAAATGTGGGCACATTGGAGTGAGTGCAGAGGAGGCCACAAAGGTGATGCAAGTCCTGGAGCACTTCTCTTATGGAGACAGGCTGAGAGAGCTGAGGTTGTTCAACTGGGGGAAGAGAAGCTTCCACTTCAAAGCCCCTTCCAGTACCTAAGAGGGCCTGTAAGAAACCTGAAAGGAACTCTTCAAAAGGGTCTGTAGAAATAAAACAAGGGGGAATGGCCTTGTAGTAATTGAAAAAGAAAAGGTTTAGAAAAGACAGACAGGGAGGTGATGAGGAGCTGGAAGAGGCTGCCCAGAGAAGTTGTGGATACCCCATTGCTGGAGCTGTTCCAGGCCAGGTTGGATGAGGCTTTGAGCAGCCCAGTCTGGTGGAAGGTGTCCCTGCCCATGGCATGGGGGTTGGAACTGGAAGATCTTTATAGCCCATTTCAATGCACAATATTCTATGGTTCCATGATTCTATGACTCTATGGATCTATGATTTCGAGATTCTATGTTATGTCAGGGATGAGTGTGTCTTCTTTTACTGTATTCAAGGCTTATCCCAGGGAAGGAAAGTGTATCCCTTTTAGCACAGAAATTGTGACTCCTTGAACTTGTTCTGTTTGACAGATTTAGCCAAAAAATTGAGTAAGGACTGAGATTTCTATGATGATTTTCATATTAACACTCAAACAAGTTTCAGAAACAAGTTTTTTCTGTATCATCTGATAGTCTCAATTCAGAAACTGACAACAGTACTGAGGCACTCACATTATAATTGCATCAGTAGTGCTATGGACAGCTTAAACAAGAAAATGGGTACTTAACAGTGGTTACTTGGTAACTCTTTATATCACAATGGTGTGCATAATGTAATTGTCAATCCTCTAAGCTATTACAGAACTGTAAACTACATGGTAAGCAGTCATATGCATCTTTTCCATAAATACAAAAGTATCAGGTCTGAACAAGCTTATACATGCAGACATTTTAAAGTTTTTTAGGTTTTAGGTATTTATTTAGCACCAAGCTCTACTCAAAAAAAAAAAAAAAAAAGAAAAAAAAAAAGTATGTCTGAAACTGGAATACTAACGGTAAATGTACACAACTGCAGCTTCAATGGATACTTGCAGCACTCTAGTGGCCATTCTCCATAAATGCAACACCAAAAGCTGGAAACCGAAAAAAACCGCACCCTAACAACAAAAATTAAAGGGCAAAAGTTAGGCATGAAAATTCTGAAAATAAGCAATAACATACTGTGTGCACCTAATTAAATTTATTCAAGCAAACCTGTTTTAATTTAACAACATCCTTGCTTTGCATTAGAAATGTAAAGAAAATAGTTTGGAGTGGAACACATTACAGTTTGTGGTCATTCTATCTTTTGAGGTACTAGCTCACTGGTTCAAGGAAACTTAATTACTGGGTGCTTTACATAACTCACTTTTCCTTCATCCCACTGAATGTAGGAGGGAAATAATAGGCACAGTGCATGTGCATTAGTCAATAGATATGTGATGAGAAGAATATATAATATACAGCTCTGATCAAGAGAGTTACTGCATGTAAATGTGCTATTGCTTAGTTGTAAGCAAGATGCTACTGTGCTAACATAAAGTAAAATGTGTGACAGGAGGGGATTTGTCTTAATGACTTTACAGACCGTCTCCAATTTTAATTTCTAAATACAGCTATAGGTGCAGCATTTGTGTTCAAATTCGTGTGAACATTTAAAAAATATATTTGCTTCCTCCCTTTATTTCCTTTTTCTCTCTCTCCTAGTAGCTTTGGACTATATGAAATACACTGTAATCAAGGCTTGAAAAATGCTAAGAAAAAGGCATGCCCCCTTTGGCAAATGTCACCATGTCTGCAAAGGTCAGGATTTTATTTAAAAACATAGTTTTGTCCCTTCCAGTAGTGAGGATAATTGTCTAAATGTGAATTAAGTGGCAAGAAAACTGTCTGCTTAAGAGCTCAGACACCTCCCCAGCCTTTGTGGCTACTTGGATGCGTCAGCTTTTGCTGCTATTCTTGCAAACCCTTCCAGTCAGTCCTGAAAACCGACAGGTCATTTCCAATCCTGGGAGTCCCTGAGCATTGTGCACACAAGCAGAGAAGCATTTCCTCCTGGGAAAAGCACACAAACATTGCTGCCTGCCAGGCAAACACAGAGCTTGTGTCACTATGCTGGCAGCAGCCAAGAAGAGAGGGAAGAACAGAAAGGGATTTCTTCAAATTTTTTAGCAGTAGAGGAAAGGCTGATGGTCCTCACTTGCCAGAAAAGCCTTGTAGGATCATAGGAACTCAGAGAAGTCAGATTGCTTACTTTTTTAACACATAGATGTTTCACCTGTATTAATTTTCTCACCATCCTCTTCCCAGAGCATGAGAAAAGCTCAGAGAAGACTGTCAGTGCAAGGCCCTTCCAGCATGTTTTGTTGAAAATATTTCTGCTTCCAAAAAAACCCTCTTTGAGATCAATAACAAAGAAAAAGGTTTCTATAATTTAAAATTATATCTCAAATATGAAAGAAGTAACAAATGTAACTCTGGAAAATATAAATTCCTTGTTTGATGGCCTGTCATTTTGTTGAAGAAAATGATAGCACCTACCAAGGAAAAAAATCCAGTAGAGAGGTAAATAGTTTATATTTTATTTATATGTTCTTCCTATTTTGTCTTTGAAAATTCCCTGAAGTATAAACTTTCTCTGTGGTGGCAGGAATGCAATACCAGCTGTATCCATACCAATATTTTATCCCTATATAGGAGGAAGGCATATTTCCGAAATGCATCTTTTCTTGTGCACTGTATCTTGTTTCATACATTTTGGTTCTGCTCATTTATGGTTAGTAATCTTTTGAGCTGTAGGTTCTGCAAAAAGAAAAGAAGCTAGATTTTTCACCTTGTACTGGAATTCAATCCCACACAATAACCCAATGCAAGTACAACAGTATCTACCTATATAGGTAATCATGGTCAAAGTACAGTTTTGTTACCAGAAAAATTTTCTCCCCAGAGCTGATCCACAGGATAGATTTGAGTTTCCATTTGCATCCACAAATCTGCTATGTGAGACAAGCCATGGGTCACTAAGTGCATTATCAGAGCTAAAGCATAGCTCATTTCTCTGGATGCTTCTGCAATTTCCATACCTGCTTCCACAGGGCTGGAGAAGGTGCCAATGAGTGCAGTGAGTGACAAGCCAAGGTACTGCCTCCACTTGTCCCACCCTGTCTGCACCTGGCTCTTGCTTGACCACCCTTGGATCATGAAATGATCAAGGGCACTGAGCAGTGAGTGACCCTTCTTTGCAGGAGGAGCTTGAAGGCACCATCACCCAGGGAGCCTCTGATCCTGATACTTATTCTCAGAATAACACCTCAGACTGAATCAGAAGAAAACAATATGGTTGCATGACATTTTTTTTATTTGAGGCTTTAATCTATAAATAGATCTGATTTTAAGAGAGAAGTATTCTGCTAAAATTCAGCTCCCTAACCAGCAGAACTATCAGACCAAAGTAAACCCACAATACCATTCCACAGCAGGGCTCAGACTTAAAATTTCCTTTGATACTACAAAACCTGAAGACTACAGACTGCTGACCAAGCTTACTTCTTTAAAAGAAATCTTGTATATATAAAATAAAATTTGACTCATGGTTCAGTGCTGAAGAACTTGTTGGTGGTGGCTTTCTGCTTAATTTATATTATTTAATAAGCAAAACACATACCATTTTAGTTACTGCAGTTCCCAGTTCAGATATAAATTTGAGTGCAATAATTTTCCTTACAGCCTGTTTTCAATGCAGAGATGGAGGTTGACATTTGTTGCAGAGCTGACTGAGAAGTTCTGCAGACAGCTTCAGAAATTTAGCTACTGTGTTGGCAAGGTCAATGGTTAGTGCTGATGCTGGTCAATGGTCCTCAAAGTTCCTAATTCCTAGGTGATTGAAATGTTAACAAGCTCTTGTCAAAAGGGAAAAGAAAAAAAAAAAGGTCTGGAACATGATCTACTGTATCTGTCAACCTAACATCTTGGTCACTTTGAGTTTGGCACCTACATGAAAGTGTTTATTGTTTCATCAAAGATTTCATCAATCATTTTAATGCGGGCATTCAAACAGAAATTAAGTTTTTGAGATGCCTGCTTAAATGTTCTTTTAGTCGCTGATGTTAACATGGGTGTTCCTATATTAAGTATTGGTCTTGGTCATAAAAGTGAAATAGATATGTAATGGGATATTTTCACTGAAGAAAGAAGTGATTGATTTCATTAATGAATACTATACAAGAAAATTATTTTCGTAAAATGCTCATTCATAATGACTTAAAAATGAATGATAATCAAGCATCAAGAGGGGCTTTTCAGGATAGTAGCTTTGTTATTGTTGGAATGAATATAATGAAAGCTGGAAGCTGGAAATGGGAATTAAAGCTTGAAGCTGGAAAGAACATGTGTCCTATACAATACTAGGCTCTGTCTACTGAAAGGAAATAAACATTTTTAGCATTACATTAATTTCATGGTAATTTTTTTCTCTATGCTGTCTTACAGGACAAAAATATCTGAACATGATTTGATAATTAGCATGTGTTTTATTTATTTTATTGGGTTATTTATCTCTAGATAATTCATTGCCTTTTTACTTTGAATGCAACAGATGTAGTTAGACTTCAGGTATGCCTCCTGATTGTTAGAAATGGTTCATTTATGTCCAGTTGTGAATTTGGGGGAGCTGATACATGTTACCAAATGTCAGCATTTACAATGAGATCCTCTAGATCTATAACTGACTGAGCCAGTCATCTTTTGCACGCTTAAACCTAATCAGACAAATGAGTACTTTTTTGGGCACAATTCACCTCATACTAAAGCAGTCAATTGAAAACAGATCAAGATGACTGTCACCTAAAAATACTGACTTCATTGCTGTATTAAGAGTCAAGGGTGGATGCCTCACACACACATTTATAAAGCTTGATGAATAAATCTATCCAGTGTGAAAATGGTATTCTGAGTAATGTAGATGTAATGTTTACCAATAGAGTATGTTATAGTAAATAAAATATCACGTGCACAGCAACAGAAATAGTTCAGGTATAACAGTATAAGTTAGATGACTTGGAAATTTAAAATAAGAAAAGATGAAATTATGAAAGAATTCCAAAGTCTTTTAATTGCATTATTTTAGTAGTGTAAAAGACTGTGTCAAAATGTCTGTTAGGATTTGGTTTTCTTGTAATATTTATTGGAAAGAGTACTAATCAATTGTTAGTAGTGTGCAAATATACAATATTTTCTGTGATAACATTAAAACCCTGTACTGAGCTATATAAAGAAGGATGAACTGAGCTTAAAAATGGATTTGATTAGCCTGTCTTTAGCTGCACATGATACCTTTAGAGTCCATAGTCCCAAAGATGATAGATTTCTAACAGTTTGTTTAAAATAATGTATCTTACCCATATAATTAAGAATTACTCAAGAGAGTGATGTTTTAATCTTCCTTGTTGAAGGGTATGTATTACATGGAAATCTAAAAAAAAAGGATTTTCTTCAGCAGAGTTTTCTTTATGCCAGTCAGGTCAGACATAACCTACACCATAGTCTGTCTCACCACACTGAAGTTAAGAGAGTGGACATGTACAAAGACAAAACAGGGTCTTTGTGAAGCTTCACAGTTTTATCTTCATAAAACTCATTGTCTTGATTTATTTGTTTTTCTGCTAAATATCACTAACTCATTTTGAATGTATAGTATATTTTCTTTTATATATATGAATAAAATATTGGAATATCTCCAAAGAACTTTCTTGTCAGGGTCAAGAGGGTCTTTATGGAGGATGCAACATTCCTTACAGAAAGAGTAGAGCACTCTTTGTCCCTCTTTTACAGAGGACATAGACTTGCATTCTAAAAAAAAAAAATCATCTTGCTTTTCTGGGCTGATACTTTCAAGCCTATATGTATCATAGTGAAATGAGCTCTACTGAAAGCATACATGCTTTCAAGTCCATGATATATTATTAAGGTGTGTATCCTACATGTGGAGATAAAAGATTAATTATTCACAAACAGTGTGGTAACATATGTGGAGCTGTGACATAAGGATGAAAGCCAAGATTTTTTAAAGTTAGTGAAGACAGTTTTTAAAAGTTTGTGACACTGTGAATACCCACACTGTGTAGTGGTAACTCCCCAGGTAATCTCTGCATAGTACAGGCAGTCAACTGATTTAAGATACTGAGCATTATCCCATTCAAAATTCCATTAATTATACATACATATTTTTTAAACAATTTGTATATGAGTGTCTGTGCAACAAGACCAAAATGCTGGGAACCCATAACAAACCAAGAAATCTGTGCCATTGCAAAGTGCAAACAGGGTGGATACTCAAAAGGTTCTAGGACAATTCAGGCCGTGGGGGGACCTCAGGAGGTTACACTACAAGCCCTTGAAGCAAGGACAATATTGTTCTCAGGTTGGGTTGCATAGGGCTTTATCAAATTTGGTCTTGGAAACCTCCAAGTATGCAGGCTGCATAACAGTTCCACTTCTGCACTGCTCTCATGGAACTGTTTTGGTTATATCCATAATAATGCACACCTTCAGTCAGTGGAGGCAGTATCAGTCCATCAAGCTTCAGGATGAACTTTATCAGAGCACCTGTTTTACAACAGTTATCTCCAGCTGTTTTTTTTTTTCTGGTTGGCCATTTTAAATCTCAAACATACATTGGGATTTGTGGAACATAATAATTTTGCATGTTGTGAATATAAGTTAAATACAGGTCTGGACAGGCTTAGCAAAATTTAGAATCCACACTGTCACAGATGTACCTGTTTCAAATTTCAGTTGCAATGATCAAGTTTTTTTCATTGCTAAAGTCTTCTCAGCAGCCCATCAGAGTGGAGCAGATTTCCTTAACAGTTTTGGAATGCAAAAAAAAAACCAAACCATTTGACATCTGCAAACCTCAGAAACTAGGTGGTCAAAATTCTCCTTGGGAAGGTGGCATTTTGACAGTTTTGTACAGGTAGTTTTTAAATGAAATTTAAGAGTATACAAATCTCTTCAGAAATAAAAATAACATTCCTTTCTTTTCCTCGAGAACTTGAAGAGTTAAACATATGTAGTATTGCAATGGATGAAGCACAATTTCACATTACACAAAATGTCAGAGGCTTCAGAACACCCAGATTTAATAATAAGTGAAATGCCTTCTCATAGCCATTGTTTTTTGAGACTGTGTTAACTTTTCTTGGAACTTGAGGGATGTAAATATGAGCCTTCAGAAAAAAAAAAAAATTCTACCTTACTGAAACAAAATGTCGTTAAAATTTCTCACCACTCTGATCAAAAGTAAAAAAGAAAAAAAAGGAACCCCAAACTCAGCAGTTTTATATTTTTCAATAAAAAGCTGAATCTCCTATTTCTAAATGGGAGTGTGATATTTTTTAGTTCAAAATCTTTATCTGCAAGATACTTTTAAAACTATTGATTACAGTAAGCCGATCCAAAGAAATAATGGATATCTTATATAGAATGGAACAAGTCACAAGAAGAGACTGAAAGAAAATCCTCCTATGACATTCAATAGTGCTGTAATCAGATAATCAATGTAGAACATATTGCACTGACCATACTAGGGGTTTTGAAACTTCATCACTGCTTTCAAGGACTTTATTTTAAATCTTGTGGCATTTATCTCTTTTATATTCACCAACATTTAACCCTAAGAACCCCTTCACAGAAAGATGCTTTCTCATCAATCATATTAACACCAAAAATTTACTATCCAGTTGAGGTTATTTTGTTGAAAACACATCCACGAGATCTAGTTTTAATATTGCCAGGAAATTTCACTCAATTTCCCCCAACTAGACAAACCACCTTTCCACTAATCACCAAATTTATTTTTCCTACTTTTAAACTACATTTTTACAACAAGGAAATTTTAATTAACTATCAGTGAATTTTATAATTTATAGTTATATGCACATGTAGAACCAAATCTATTACATGGTTTCCATATTTTAATTTCTTACTAAATATTTCCTTTCTTTTTTTTTTTTTTTTTCACTTTGTACTGGGAACATAATCAAAAGACTTTTCTATTACACTTGAAATACAGTATACTGCTGCAGGTGTTTTTTGTGGCCAGCTTTTGGCCTCAGGAGGGTCACCAGGATATCTTTTGTGAGAAGCTGCCAGAAGCTTCCCGCATGTCCAACAGAGCCAATGCCAGTTGGCTCCACGATTGACCTCCCCCACTGGCCATGGATGAGCCCAGCACTGACAGCGGGAGAACCTCTGGGATAAGTAGTTAGGCGAGAGAAAAAGTTACAGTGCAGAAGCAATTGCAGCCGATGAAGGGAGGGGTGAGAATATGTGGGAGGAGCAACCCTGCAGGCACCAAGGTCAGTGAAGGAGCAGAGGAAAAGGAGCTCCAGTGCCAGAACAGGTTTCACTTACAGCCCATGGGGAAGCCTGCGGTGAGGCAGCTGCAGCCCTGCAGCCCATGGAGATCTGTGGTGCAGCAGGAGGATGCCCAGAGGAGGCTGTGACCCCATGGGAAACATATACTGGAACAGGCTCCTGGCAGGACCTGTGGCCCCATGGAGAGAGAAGCCAGGTTTGCTGGCAGGATTTGTGATCCTATTGGGGACCATCCTGGAGCAGGCTGTTTCTGAAGGACAGCACAGCATGAAGGGACCATGCTGGAGCAGTTCACAAAGAACTGCAACTTGTGGGAAGGACACACTTTGGAGAAGTTCATGGAGGATTGTCTCCTGTGGGAGGGACTGCACTCTGGAGCAGGGGAAGAGTGTGAGGAGTCCTTCCCCTGAGGAGGAAGGAGTGGCAGAGACAACAGGTGATGAAATGACCACAGCTCATCCTCCTGTGTTGCTGCACTGCGAGGTGGCAGAGAATTATGGACTGCACTTGAGGCTGCAAACAAGTGACAGATAGGGGGAAGGTGTTTATAAGATTTGGTTTTATTTTTCATTATTGTTCTCCCATTGATTGTTCATAAATGAAAATAATTTCCCCAAGTCAAGCTTGTTTTGCCCATGACAGTAACTGGTGAGTGATCCCTCCCTGCTCTGATCTCAAATTGTGAGCCTTGTGTTACATTTTGTCTTTCCTGTCCAGCTGAGGAGGATAGAGCAGCTTTGGCAGGTACCTGACACCCAGCCAGTGTTAACCCACCACAACTGCTTTTTTCTCCCAAGATGTCACAAATTATCTACTTTGAAAATAAAATATAGTTCCTTTACTGTTCAATTGTTCATTGTTCACTGTCATAAGGTCTATCATACAAAAATTGGATGGTTTTAGAGTATATGATACAAAAGCCACTATGAAAAATAAATTCCACAGAATTGCATTAATGCATGTGAAGATTCTCACTGCACTGCTACATAAAGAGCAAAGCAATCTGAATCAGAGACATAAACAACAAAATAAATAATTTTTCTAGGCATATTAAATTTGAAATTTAATTTAAAAGAATAAATAAATATCCTTATTTTTCTTCTAGAGCCTGCATTGCTCAAATTTTCATTTGAAAGGGGCTGTTAAAAATTTAGATATCCACCCAATTAGAATTTCAGAAGCACCTGGCTATTAAATTCCTAATTAGTTTCTATGAGGTTTTGTAAATCCTGCTACAGATTTGTCTGCATCTTGAAGTGTCTGAATATGTTTAGAAACCTCAACTAAACTACTGCTTGCATTTATCACTGAATAAATGAGATAAAAGCATTAAGTCTAAGTTTCTAATTAAAGTGTCAGAATGAGATATAACCAAGATATCATAAACTCTAGTAGCAAAGAATTCTCCTCTATGTAAACATTGCTGTACCAAATGTGTTTTTTTCCACAGCAGTCACAAATGCTGGCTCTTTGTGTGGCTAAGTGTGGCTAAGCCAAAGTACCTGCTGCCATTTTATTGCTGGTAATACGCAGTTTTCTGAGTGACCCGTGGGGTGCCAAAGTTTTTCTGTGATTCTGACAGAGTCTGTGTTCACTTGCTTCCCTGTAAACAAAAATGTGAAGGCATAACAAAAGCCTTCTTTGGTGCAATTTACAGAACAAAATATGTTACCTGATACTAGCTAATGGATCTGTAGAAATGATGCCATACCCACAGAGTGGGGGCGCAGTATACGAAAGAAACTCTATACATCATCACTATTGGCTTTTTGCTACTGCTATATCAATTTTCTGAGCAGTCAACAGCTAGGCTTTATGAAATGCTAGAGGGCTGATAAAATGACTCAACTGTATAAACATGAATCAAGAGGAAAAACAATTCATTATTTGAAGTTGACTTTATAAAAATTAAATATTATATTATCTCTTCTTAAAGAAATTAAAATTTAATGTAAATTTGCTGGATATTTTAATGTAGATCCCTGCTTTTCTAAGTGTAATTTGTTTGTGCAGTTTCAGTTCCAATCTGGAAAAGACTATATTTGCTTCTAGAAAAAATTCAGGGCATATTATCCAGAATTCTCTTCTATGTTAATATTATGAGAATGATAAATTATGTCAATAATTTTAGAACAGGTCATTCTACAGTGTTTTGCAAGTATTTCTGTAAATTTTGGCAAATCTAAATATCCACAGCTTTATTAGACCTCTCACCTCTCTTATTTGTTTAATAACTTAAGTACTGATGGCTTAGCTTAAATCTTGTGCATCTTTGTCCACTGACAATACATTTCTTCAGGACAAAGTCATATCATATATTGTCTCCTTACGTGGAAATTTTAATAACCACAGCAGTAATCACAGAATTTAGATTGTAAACTGTAGCTTTATCATACCTGTCAAATCTGCAGCCATTCACTTCAAATGAAGTTCACCAAACAATTATTATGGGGAAAGTTAGATTTATCTAAAGAAAGGAGTGGAAAAATCACCAAATGGTTTAAATGGAAGGACATTCTGCCTACTATCAATATTTTTCTCTCTTCTTGAGAATGCCTAGCGGTCTGATGTGTCAGACCAAAGTCTTGCGATGTCTCACCAAAATCTTGAGAAGTGATGTCTCTGAAAAACATGGGGCAGCTCTGCAACAGCCATGAGCCTGATGCTGGAATCATTTGACCTGACCTGTCTAGTACCTGGCTGGTACTAGATTAGCTCCACACAGTTCTGCCTGCTGGCTGTACTAGCCGCAAATATCCAAGAATACCAAAACTTTATGATTGACTCCAGCTCGTATACAATTCATGGGATTTCACTGTGTTTGTCAATTCCGTTCTAGGTAGCTGGTCTGAAGAAGACATCTACACAAATGTCTGGTCTATTTTGAATGATAAGATTGAAAAGATCCCATGCCAGCAAGTTCCATCTGTCAAATTTATATTTATTGGACCATGAAATTCGTCTAACATCTTGAGCTTTTTGCAGAGTTTATCTTCTCATGTTGAAATCAATCAGATTGTTACTGACAGGAGAAACTGCTTGTACTGAAGAATTGACAGGGTTTAAGTAGCCTATTTAAATTAAAAACATGTCCACTTATGAAGTAAATATCACTACTTGCACAACTACTATATACAATATGTGAAATATAGAAACATTCTTATCTTCTTTATGTGTTCTTGCAAATCCCTTTAGCTGAAGGTTATTCATGTGCAGAGTACACATGTGACTGTCTGGATCAGGATCTAATATCAAACAGTAAATACAGGGAAAAATCCATAGTTTTCTCTACTTTGTTATACTGCAGCATAAATTGGAATAATTTTACAAAATCCCTGCAAAAATACAGAGTATTACTTTTGGTATACATATATCTTTTCCCTGTGACATCACAGAGACATGATTGGAAAATTTTATTACATTTTATATGGATCATTAAGGATCAAAGACAAAACAATAGCTTTAAGTATCTTTATATAATTTTTTTCCAAAATTTCAACCCATATGAAATAAAATAATATATTTTATTATTTGAAACCCCTTTCAAAAAATAAAAAAAAAGAGAGACACTGTAAGCTGGTATAATTCTAAAGGAATTCTAAATTTTAAATGAAGGCAAAATTTTCAAATTCAGAACCTTATTTAGATGTCCTCAGGAGCTTTTTCTCATTCATCTTATATTAACTGAGAACAGGAGACTACAACAGTATCTTTCTGAATATGTAAATTATCCTGTATTAATAACCTTCAGCAGCTATATATTCTAGATTTAGCTGATAGAACTCAGCTCAGGCAATAAGACCAAATCAGATCTTAGCAATTTACATTTTTATAGTTCTTGCTAAAGCAATTCAGAATTGACTTTTACTGCCAAGAGAGGGCATAAAATAGTATCTAAAAATGAACTTAGTACGCTTTGTGTACAACTTGCTTTTAAACACGAGTCTTTTTTTAAAATAATTTTAAAACCATAGAATATGAAATAGCCACAATGGAAAAACAAACAAACAAATGAAAAAAATCTCCTCTGCTCAACTGAGGATGAAGATCAAAAAAAGTTGCAATATTGCTGAAATGAAATCTACTGATGAATATAAGGGGAAAAGTCAGCAACAGATACTTGACAGAGAAGGAAAACCACAATGGACAAAGGAACAAAATCTGCAGAAGTGTTCTTATTTAAAATGAGTGCAGGATAATTGCTTTTCAAGCAATTACAGCATTTCACCTCTTAGTGTCATATTTTCTGGCACAGAGTGGAAGAATGAAAAATATTTATATTTCTAATAGATGACATATCTTTTTACATAATTTTACATGGCAAAGGGTTTTAAAGCCCTTTCTTGGAAAGCAAGGTCAGACTATATGTATTAATTACACAGGTTTTGTTATTTGGACAGTTGCATTTCCACCTACTGCAATGATTTCCGAGATGAAAACTTTAGATCAATATTGCAAATTGTGTAAATGTGTTCAAGGCCAGGCAGGATGGAGCTTTGAGCAACACGGTCTGGTGAAAGGTATCCCTATTCATTGCAAGTGGGTTGGAACCATATGATCCTTAAGGTCCCTTCCAATCCAAACCATTCAATGATTCTATGATTAAAACTAAATAAATTCTCACTGCTCTATGTTGCTTTGGTAGATATAGAGTACAGAGCAGTCCAACAGCTGCTGGCGTTCATATACACCCAACGGGGATCTGTAAGTAGTTTATAACAGACATAAAATTTACAGGCCAAAGTCTAGCCTTCCCCTTCCAATACTTATCCTATATGAGGATCCTACAACTATCCTATATGAGGATAGACTATAAATGGAATTGTTTTTGTTTCAGTCTCTTGAAAAATAATGTTAAGTATATGTAAGACTATAATCTGTCAGCTCCAGGGTGTCTTTTGGATAAGATACATTTCCAAAAAGAGAAGGCTCATGTGATTTAGCAATATGCAAAAAAAGTTTTTAAATTAAAAAAAAAAACCACAAAAACCCAGCCAGGTTATGTACAGAAGGACAATATTCTCAAGTTGTGTTCTTTAGAAAACAATTCAGCCACTTCCTACAAAAAAAGGAATTGGAAAGATAGCTATCATCAAAACTAATTTATATCATAGCTTAAAGATTATAAATCAAGTTTTAGCCTCACATAAGAGCATGGAAGCCTCCCTGAAGCCCTGTGGATTATAAAGATAGAATTTTAAGAAGACAGACATAGAAACACTTGCTCATCATGAGCAATGATATTGATTTTTGTGCTAGCAAGGGGTTTCTGCCCCATCTTTACAGACATCTAGAAAATCCAGGGTCAGACATCCCAGTGATAAAGGTTCTTCAGCTCAGATACTTAACACATCCTTCTAATTAGGAGAAAATTTGCAAATTTTAATCCTTATTTAGCTTGTGGGTTTTTTAAGCAAAACCCCATCACGCCAGATGTGTGCACGGGTTCTTTATTCTGAAGACTATACTAACAATAAGAGAATACATGTTTTTTATACATGAGAAAATACTAAATAAATAGCCATAAGCCTAAAGGCCATAAGCCTTGTTAATATCTCCTGTGGGGCCTTCATTCTGCTGAGATTCTCTGGACACATCTATACTTTTCCAACAGGAGAACGCTCAGCAGTATTCACACTGAGGGCTACTGTGAAATTTTACAAGAGTTTTGTAACTTGTTTACTGAAAATTCTTTTTTTCACAGAAGATCTATTTTCAACTTCTGTTTTTCAATGTTTATGTCAACTTCACCACAGAAAGGAGAGTTCAAGCACATGGTTAAATTGATGTCAGTCAAACCACAAGGGAAATCTTAAAGCAGCTGGGATTTCAGGATATTCTGACATTCTCCTAACTTTCACAATTTCATCCTCTGGCCCAGCTGTCATACACACATCTGTGTGTTTATGTGACAAATAGGCTTTAGCCTATAAATTTTATGTTGACTATAAATCCTGTACAGGGTGCTTTCTGCAGCAGTACCTGTGGCATCAAGGTGCTGCAGTGCCAGGCTTGGTGCCAGCAAGTGCTCTGTCCGTGCTTAGTAACACTCAGAGAGACTGTGTGAAGGAAAAAGATAAAACCATAGGCTGAACAATCCCGGTATTGCCCAAGTTGTTTTGTAAACCAAGTTTCCTTACTCTCTAATCATTTTCATTATTCTTTTCTGGATTTTTTGTGATATCTCTTTTTAAATTTCATGCCCCAAACCAGACAGATATTTCTGGCTGTGATCAAAGAAAAGGCTTGTGATATAAATGACAAAAAAATATTAATTAGGATACAATAATATAATTTTGTCTTGAATTGAAATCTACATGTACTAAAATAATTTAAACATTCCGTGACATTATGCTGACATAGCTAAGCACAAAGTATGGACATTTTACTGAAGAGTGTGAGAAATTTGACCCCTAACCCATCAAAGAGACACATCTGTGAAGTTCACATTACAGGCATTGGGAATTGTTTATGCAGTAACCCAAGCAGTGAATTTTGCAAAACAACGAATAGAAATAAAAGGAGCAGACTCTGTGAATAAGCCTGGAGACCAAGAATGCCCCAGATCTATGGGTTATCACTGCTAACTATGCAGCATTGTTAGCATAGGAACACATAATCACGGAATGATTATATGCAGGTGCTTTTATTGAAGAGCTCTGGGAAGCAGGGGTACAACCCAGATCTGATTCCGACGTTGATCTGCAGTGAATGTGCTTTTATACCCTCCCGTTATACAACTACGTATTGCATTATTAAACCCGAATTGTTCTGTTGATTTTACCCAAGCATGAATTCTTGTGATTCTGGTCAAACAGTAATCACATTCAATCACTAACGATCATCTCATTTATCAATCACTTGATATTACTCGCCTTGTTTTGCTACTGTACACAGTCATACTTGATTTGGTTAAGACAAAGGCTAATGTTCTATTCCCAAGCCCTCACTGACTGGCAGGTTTGGGTTTGTTTGTTGTAACCACCACCACCACCCCTTACATACCCATGTACAATTTTAGAAATTATTTTAACCCTATGCTATCATTATCAGCACCTTTATGCTGTACATTTTCAGCTTACATATGATATAGGTGTTAAGGATTAACACTTTTATATAGGTAGTGATGAGTAGCAATAACATAAAATAAATAACTGTAAATAACAGTTAATATTACTACTAATAATTTAATAAATAAATTGTTAGTACTTCTAATGAACTGTCAGTTTAGTAAAGTTTTGTTTTAAATTTTTTTTTTTAAATTTGTCACACTTCTGAACAAAACAATCTCAAATTCCATGATACTTTTATATATATGTTCATTTGCAATATGGCTAAGGCATATCAACAGCACAAAGAGTTTGTTTCACACATCCTATGGGTTACGTATAAATGCAATGAGGATTGCTTCCTCTGTAGCATGAACTACTTAAGAACCTTCGAGGACCCATCATGAATGTGCATGATTAACTATTTCTGTTTAGATTTGTTATCCTGAATTTACTCTCCTGAATTTCAATCACTTTTTGCAAGATAACTTCAGATAATTAATTGCAAGATTCCATTTACATGACAGTTCTGCAACAAGTATACCGATCCATCCAAAATATTTGAATCTATAATTTTTTGTAAACACTATTTTACTAAATATTGCAGAAGATACCCTTAACAAAGGTCAAACTACTTAATTCAGACTAATTTGCATATTGAAGTGTACAAGACAAGAAGTTTCAGAAGACTGTGTACATCACTTTGTTTCAAATTTAGATCAAGTGTATATAAAAATTAATGTTTTTATCAATTTAACATCCTAGCAGCAGAATACTCTGCCTTTACATGCTTTTAGAATACAGCTTCCAGTGCAGCTATAGGTACACAGCTATATCTGATTCCGAAAACCTCAAAACTTATATCCTAATATATTTGCAGAGAAGCAATTACTCTAATGTCCATGGTTATTCTTCTGGATATTTTGAGTGATGTACTGAGAATACACTTTAGCTTAGTAGGGTGGGTATGGCCCTCTTGTACCAGCCACCTCAGGATCCCCTGTTATACCACAGCCTTGTCCAATTAATGTATATTCTTACCATCACAACAGTCAAATAATATATTCCATTTTCTCATTCATTGTTGTACATGTGCAAAATTTTCCTGTTATTATGAGACGAAGTACTGTAGTAGAAATATTAATGCAGGAACAAAGGGCAATGCTAAATATATTCATATAGCACCACCTGCTAAAAAGTGCCATGTCCCTAGGAGATCAGAACAAAGCAGATTTTTGCCTTTAATTCTTTCAGGTATTTGCATTGTGCCATCCTACTTTGTAAAATTTTGCCTTTTCACTATTTTTTTCTGCCATGTCTTAAGAAATACACCAGTTCTCACCGGTGTGCAAGCACACAGCTCTGATTTGGAGGTTTTAAATTTTGCAATTTAAAGTTTGCAATTTAAAGTTTGGCTGAGCTTCTTATTGTTTATATTTGTTTGTTTATTCCAGTGGTGTGACACTTAGAGGAATTTACAGCAGTATGTTTAATGTTTGTCACAAAACTTTTGCTGAAACAATGAGCCTAGTGATGGCATAAAGGACTTGGCTTTTCAAAGCAACATGACTTTCTTGCACTTTGCTAGAAACCTGACACTTAAGAATTGAAAAATTGGTGTTTAAAGAGCTAGGAACACTCACACTTACTCAGCGTAGATGTTGCATGCAGTGTATCATTTGTCATGGTCAGACTCTCATAGTTAATACATGAGTGATGTTCTACAAATATGTTTTGCCTTTCAATGTAATTTCTGAGAAAGAAAAAAAAAAATCTGTCTTACTTCTTGCTCCTAGTTCCTTGGCAAGATAGTGCTTCTGTGCCAATTTAAGAAGTACTTTTTCACTTAGCAATTGAAATGTAATGATCTTATTATTTAATGAGGATAGTCAGGCACAGAAAAAGGTGGAGCATGTGCTGCATTCACCTACCAGCCCTAGTGTCATTATTGCTATTAAATACTCATACTATTTTTCAGAATAACCACTGCAATGAGACCAGAACTCCAAAATGGAATATTTTGTCAGAGATAGCTGTGACTTTCACATCTGTCAGATGTGAAACGGAGATGTTTTAATAAAAAACAGTGTCTCAAAAGAAGTGTGTTACTTTTCAGTCCCTTAGTGACAACAGAAATAATGGAAACTACCCAAATATGTCTGAAATCTCAGCATCAATTTAGTGTAAAATATGGTAAAAATTTCTGTTATTTGTTGCCTGAAAAGGAGAAATGCTTGCACAAATGTATATGGGTAGAAAAAAAAAAAGATAAATTATTTGGAAGGTTCATTTAGCTTTCTATTCCTGTACTTGCAAAAGGAAGTCAAGTGTAGGGAGTGCTATCATCTCTGAAAAAAAATTGGATGCTTCCAATACTCTTCTGTTTCTAATGCAAGAACATTTTGTGAATTCTATACTCATTTCCATATCAAAACAATGGCTGGATAGAAACCCATGCCTTTTAAACAGGACATATATTTTAAAAATTATTTTGAAAGTCTGACAATTTTAATTGAAGGGTTTATTTTTAAAAATCTTAGGAGACATGCACAGTATACATTGTAACCAGAAATATAATTATCTCACGCATACCAATTCAATCTTAGCTGGCAAATGTAATTACATGAAATATATTTATTAACTATACTTCAGAATTTGAAAACCAGATCCAAAATATTACATAGCAACACCAGAGTTACGGTTTGTTGCAAAATCTTTCCTTTTGGTGAAATTAAAAAATTTGAATTATTTCCCTTAGTAATAAATGGATAATATACCAAGATCTAGGATTGTTAATCTTCCCTGTATTTTCTTTTGACTGTGCAGGAGTTGCCTGAATCAATCAATAATAATAAGAAGAAGCATGTAACTCATGTTAATTCCACATCAAGCAGAAGGAAAGCAAACTGAAACTCTGAAATTCTCTTTTTTTCTGTTTTTTTTTGTTTGGTTTGGTTTTATTTTGTTTTGTTTTGTTTTGGTTTGCTTTGCTTTGCTTTGCTTTGTTTTTTTTTTCCAAAGAACATCTAGTAGTCTGTTTATTCAATGTGTGATTGAAGTTTCTTGGACTATCTCTTAGGGGTACATGAAAGATGACTAAGAAGGAAAAGTGCGGTACGAGAGGAATGCACAGAGAATAAATTGTTCATCCCTTAATCAAAGAAGCAAGAAACTTGCTGTGCTAGGTAAGTGGGAAGAGAGAAGAACATGAGGTCACAAACCTCCAGGGAGGTTGCAGAGTCAGATAGTCATTCTGGTTTCAGGGGAAAACAGAGACTTCACATAATGATGACGGAGACTGGGAAAAAAAAAAAAACAAACCAAACAAAAACACAGAAAAACAGATCAGCAGAAACCAGAAATATTCAGAACATCTGTGCCCTGTATCATCCTTCTGTCCTAAAGCTGTTCAGGAGAAGAGGCTTGCAATATTTGCCAGAGTTTTGATGAATCAGTCACCGGCACTGATTTCAAATCAGAAGGCTAAGTTCACATGCATGCATTGAAATTAAAGGTTATATAAAATGTACAGGATGGACTTGAAAAATTGGTTCTATGCAATAAAATAGATTTTATTTTTATACATAATTAGCACCAGTAGTTGGATGAAACTTCAGAGTATGAATCAGTTTTATCATGGTGTTAGCTAATCAGACTATTTTTCTGATGATAATTTTGAAGCTAGTCAAAATTTTAAAATTTCAGTGAACTTATGATTTTCTCTGATGCTTAAAACACGCCAACATTAACATTAACAACATTAAAAGATGAGTAATGGTTAATCTGAGGAGTTACTAAGTGTACTACTTAGTGCATTCTTATTAACCAGGTAAGAAAACTTTTTTTCTCAAAAGCAATTTTTCTTCATCCGAATTAAAAGGTATCACCCTTGTAATGAAGAATTATTATTTAATGAAAGATTAATGAGGGATAACTACTGTCCTTCAAAGAAAGAAACAGCAGCAGAAATTGGTGTTTCACATTTAATCAACTACAAGCAACTGCAACTGCTTTTGTTGTTCTCCTAAGGTCATTTCAATACATGTCATAGACCATGTTTGCAAGCTTCACCTAGGTGAAATAAGGCATGCAAAAGCAGCTGATCTTAAACTTTAGCATCACTGCCCTTAAAGAGCAGCAGGTTGAGATATGGATATGTAAAATAAAAGAATTTTGCAAGGTCTTCACTTTTCTTCTTGCTCCAATAACACCCTGGTTCCCATACAATTACCTATAGCTAAGGTAACAGCTTTTCTCAATTCTGTGTTTCAGAAGGCTGCGCCTTGAAATACTGTCTTAAACAGAAACAATTTTTGATGTCAAGACTATGGTTAAAATGGGTTTTCATACATATGTGCTTTATGATGCATTTGCTAGATCTTCTAAATAACTGCAGGATTATGATTACACGAGTACCTGCATGTCAGAGAATTTCTGTTTGCTGGCTGAATCAGTTGTTTGAGCTGCATTAGCTGAAAGAAGGTGGAGCGCAAAAAAACCTGATGCTTTGACTTAACTCCTTGCTTTCAGATGGACTTAGTCTTTAACTACCCTTCACAAACCTTTCAAATACTAGGCAATGAGATTTACAGCCTTAGAAATACATTTGTTCGACCATGCATTGTCAGAGCTGACAAGTAACTTAGGATTTCTTTTTTTCCTATATTCCATTTTAGATGTTTACTATATTATGATATAAACCTCTTTTATTCTGTTTCACACATATAAATACTTTTGCTGGCCTAGCTTAGAATCCCACTGGCACATATTTTGCTGAGTTGTTGTAGCTCATATTCCCTTTTTCCCAAATTACACATCACAAGATTATGGTCAAAGTTTAGCCTTAAAAGCAGATGAGCACAGACTGCAAATTTTTATGACAAGAGTCCTCGTTGGTATTGGTTAAATGAATCATATTCAAAAGCCAATAGTTTGTTCCTTATGGGCTATGCTGCTTCCATGATGGGTTAGTAAATTGACAAATAAATTACCCTTTGGTGGATTGTGACATGGCCTCAAATTCACTCCAGAATTCTCTGCCTCCTCCTCCCAAGCTGCACGGGAGGATGGGAAATGAGGGTTGGGGTCAGTTCACAACGTTATCTCTGCTGTTCCTTCTTTCTCAAGGGGAGGATCTTCACACTTCCTCTGTTCCATTGTGGGGTCTCTCCCATGGGAGACAGTTCTCCATGAACTTTCTCCTGTGTTTGCCCTTCCTATAGGCTGTGGTTCCTCATGAACTGCTCTGGGGTAGGTCCCTTCCACAGGGTGCAGTCCTTTGGGGACAGACTACTCCAGTGTGGGTCCACCACAGGATCACAAGTCTGACAGTGTGGGCTCCCCACTCCATGAGGCCACAGGTCGTGCCAAGAGCCTGGTTTGGCACGGGCTTAGCATGGCATCACAGATTCCTTTGAGCATCCCTTTGCTCTGGCATGGAGTCCTCCACAGGCTGCAGGTGGATCTCTGGTCCACCATGGACCTCCATGGGCTGCAGGAGCGCAGCTGCCTCACCATGGTCTATATCAAGGGCTGAAGGGGAATCTCTGCCCCAGATCCTGGAGCACCTCCTGCTCCTCCTTCACTGATCTGCAGCGTTGTTGCTCTCACATATTCTTGCTCGTCTCATCTTTGGCTGCAATGGTCCTGCTGTGAAGGTGCTACCACTACCACTGATGGGCTCAGCCTTGGCCCGCAGTGGGTCTCTTGGAGCCATCTGGCATTGACTCTATTACACACTGGAGAAGCTTCAGGCAGCTTCTCACAGAAGGCACTCCTGTAGCTCCCATTCCCAATGCCAAATTCTGGCCATAAAAACCCAACTCACAAATTAAAACAGTGGCAGGCACATTCTGTCTTCTTTTTTGCATGGGATCAGTTAACTTAAAGCTTCTGCATTTCCAACTCCTTTTCCTGTTAAATTTAAGATTGCTGGAAAATGTTCAGGATAAAATCTAGATCTGTGTTTTATCACTTAACATATATTATACTTTTATTTATATCTTTCATCATAGAAGAGGGCAGGAAAGAGAAAAATGGTAAAAGGATTATGTAGGAGTCATTATAAAGAAATGAACCTGGGTTTCCTCACTGACTCACAATTTCTCTGACTTATCGTTTCAGTGGATTAACTACTCAGATCAAATTGAATTATAAACTCAGCCTAATATGAACTGCAAAACACATTATTTTTTAAATTTTCCTGCATTTCAGTATTTTACAGATCTTTGTCCCAAAATAGACACACTTCATTTTCCTTGTTTATGAGAATGTGAACAAGGCTGTGGAAACTATAAATAACAGTAACAACTGTTGGTAGGTGAAGTGTCTCAATCCATCTTACAATCAATCTCCAATGTCAAAATTTCTTGAAGGAATTAGACTACAGTCTAAACACAGGCTTTACTGTCTTTGAATCTAGAATTTGAAAATACAGATAAGTGATTGCTATGATTCTCTACAAACGTCTGTCATATTATTTTCTCATACATCAGTGTAATTAATAACTCAGCTTATGATTTAAAATCCATGCAACCTTTGAGTCAAATAAATCTTTAAATCTTTTTCATGAACACATAACTTCTATATGTATTTTACAAGGATACATTGGATATAAATTACTACAACTGCAAAAGATGAGTAGTCCATATGGATACTGACTTACACATATCACTTTCAACAGCCAAGTGCACTTCAATATAATCAAAAGTCACATCAGAGTGCTATTTCAGGCACTCTGTTTTCCCCCCTAGCAGAACATCTCACTTCACAGAGCAGTTCAGGAATTTTTTAATTTAAGATATAGCGAGTCCCTGTGATGACCTAGTTCTGACAAGTTACCTGAGTTACTGAAGGGACCTCTTGACTAAGCCAGAAAATGAGACGCACAAGCTAAGGCCGGTGTTTTCATGTTCCACACACTGTTCAAAAGGACTCGTAAGGCTCACTTGAATATGTCTTGGACATAGTACTACTGAAAAATAAACAGATCAAGGAAACAAAAATTAAATACTCTATTTGTGGTTTCTTGAAGCGGAGTACTACTACAATGAGTTACCTGCAGCCACTGTTCTGCAGCTCCATTCAGTTTTAGCCAGGCCATGGAATGATACAATATCAGAATAGGGGAAGGATATTTTCATAATATGCTACTAGACATGTATATTGCTTTTTTTTTAATCAATCCTGCTTCCCTAACTCTTGATTTTCTTCATACACACCTCTAGAAACAAGTAAAGGTTTCTTGCTAGTAAGACTTCTTTGTGGAAAGTTTAGACAATGTCTCAGTAGCTGTTTTTTTTGTTTTATAGTAGAAGAATATGGTTTTATTGAAGAAAAACCAATTTTTATTAGGCAGATAAGTGACAGAATTTTGTAAGTTGTAAATAACACAAGTCAACTTGGTTGAGATACAGAAGCCATTTAGGGTGTTGGAACTTGGGTGGTTTTCACTGGAATAGGGTTGATTTTCTTCACAACAGCTTGTATGAGGCTGTGTTTCAGATCCGTGTGAGAAACAACGTTGATAATTCAGGCTGGGGGTGCACAAGGAGTTGGCAGGGGACGCAGCTGGGACAGCTGACTCCAAAAACAAAGAGATATCCCAGACCATGTGGCATCATGCTCAGTATATAAAGGGGAGGCACGAAGGAGGAAGAAGGGGATGTTTGGAGTTATGACATTTGTGTTTCCAAGTCACCATTGTGTGTGATGGGGCCCTGCTCTCCTGGGAATGGCTGAGTACCTGCCTGCCCATGGGAAGTGGTGAATGAATTCCTTGGTTGGCTTTGCTTTATTCTCGTGCATGGCTTTTGCTTTACCAGTTGAACTGTTAAACTTTACCTTCAGCCCTGAGTTTTCCCACTTTCATCCTTCTGATTCTGTCTCCCATCCTAATGTAGAGAGAGTGAGGTTGTGTGATGTCGAGTTGCTGGCTGGGCTTAAATCATGACAAATAGATATCAACAAAAATACTCATGCAGTCCTTTTTTACGTGCTTACATTGTCCACATGGTTTACATTATTTGTTTCCATTGCTTATATTGAAAAATAATGCTCTTCAATGTTCAGCAAAAACTGAAATTGAGGAAATATAATTGCAAAGATTTTTACTACACTTGAGGGCACAGACTTTTTAAAATTTTAATTTCAGTTTTTTGACTTGTATGTTTTCCCTCAAAAGAAGAGTTAAAGAGTAAGCAGTTAAGTAAAACAAATAGTCTAATCATATCTTGGTTTGGCATCAGAAACAAGATGTTTTAACTTCCTTTAGTGTACAGATAAGCTTCACAATTATGACATAAATTCAGTGGTAGGTGATGCAAATGTGACTAATGGGCCATGGAAAACTGTGAGTTAGATATTGGAGGAAGCCCAATGTGCTGAATAAAATCCCAGGACAGGGGGCACTGCCCTTGATGTCAATTAAATAAAGTCCTCTTAAGAGTTGTCTCTAGGTGGGCACACAAGAAGAGACATTTTCTGTACCAAGCTATTATTTTTATATGGCATCCATGGGTGGATCCACAAGCTTGTTGAAGATGTTGCCTGTTGTAGGCCTCTTAAAGGAATATCCAGTCATGGGCTTGTGGTTTCGTTCACGTGTCTGTTTCATGTAAACAACCTTATCAGTGGGCTTGTAAGGTGAGCCAGCCAACTGACCAAGCACTCCTCTGACCTGTGACAGAGCTGCCTCACTGTGAAGTCCAAAAAAGCCAGCAGCTAGCTTAGCATAAATCGGGTTATTCCACCAAGAACAAAGGTGGAGAAAAGTGTCATGATCATTTCCCCCTTTCATTCTCTTTCTCACCATCTTCAGTCCCCAAAAGACCAGAGTCTTGACAAAAGGTGAAGCCATTTAGTAGCAAATGCATGGGATTACTACAAAATTCATAATGTATGACCATTAAGAGGGTTTTCAGTTTTGTATTGCTAGTTCACTTTTTGTTGGTGTTGTCATGCTGGGAGTTAAGCATACCTCTCAAATATCAACAAATCATGGCCAATAGCCTTGGAACATGTAATAATGGAGATGAAGATGAGATGCATCACTCTGCAGCACACACATATTTCAGCTCAAATATTATCACCTGATGCATCTCTAAACTCACTGCTTACCACCTGTAGCCACAGATATGAAAGCTGCATTTCCTTCAGTTGGATAGGTCCTCTGCTGTAAATTAATAAGTAAATTAAACCAAGAAATTTCAGAACACAAATGATCGAAACATGCAGGAATAGTTCTGTTTGTTAAATGTATCCCTTCGAATGCTTGTTGAATGACTGCTTTCATGCAAGTGCATGACATAATTCTCCTTCAGAAATTTTGTCTACCTGTCACTTAACTGCTGCTATTAGAACAGGAGACCTGACCATGGGACCCCAAATATTCTTATTTTTGTTAATTGAATATTCACAAATTGTACTGGGCAACAGGCTCTGGGCAGCAGCAGTCCTTGAGCAAAGGGGTTCGACAAGGTGATCTCCAGAAGCACTTTCCAACCTCAGACATTCTGTGAAAGTCCAGTGTCTTTCCATGCTGAGATGCGTGCAGCCTGTTGGCTGCAGAGGTATTACTTCACACAAGTGCAAGGTTATTTTGTCAAGTGCTTTCTAAGAGCAGATATTCTTTTGTATACCCTCTTTACAGCTCTTCACTCTCTAGGAACAAATTGCTCTTCTTCTGTCCTGCTCACAGAGAAAGAAAATCCCTCTTTTGATTCTGCTTGTGCCATTTTAGTGTCTTGTCAATGGGACAAATTGCCCTGCCTTTCTATCTTTCCCCCCTTCATGACAGCCCTCAAGGTCTTTGAAATCCTTTTCTCTTACCAAGGTAGTATGGCAAACATTGTCAGTAATGCAACAGCCTCTGAACTCTCTTTTCATTTCCCTAGATGTTCAGCAATTCATACCTCTTACAGGAAAGGAAAGCTTGCCATTTCCACTGCTGGAAGCACTAATTAAAAAAAAAAAAAAAAAAAAGGTTCCAGAAAACATTCAGTTCTCTCCTTGTACTTTTTTCTCCTTGCAACTCTGGTTAAACTTTTGTTCCATTTAATTGTCTTGACTCAATTTTATGTATTTTAAGCCTAGCTGCATCTTGGTACAAGGCAGATGCTATTTTAAAGAGAAGATGGGAAGGATATTAATAAAAATGTCAGATTCCTGCTGTCCTCACGGGACAGCAGTTTTTGTCCACGTCCCCTTGGGATGGATCTTGGCTGTAGACACTACTGCTGAGAAGGTAAAGTACAGCGTGAGGTGGTGTGCTGCAGCAATGCCAAGCTCAGTGTGCTGATCAAAGGCACATATGCTGCAGAGGCACTGGCAATAGACACAGCTCCCAGGCTGCCACAGAGCCAAGTGAAATGTCTGACAGAGAGGAATAGATGTGGCAAAACTTCTTGGTCTTTAAATGGAAAACTGAAATTGCACTTCCATAATCTTGACATATAAATCAAAAAAAGGGATATTACTGTGTACTGGAGAGAATCTTTCTGCCCAGAATTCTTTTGGCTAAGAATTGGAGATGATTCTTAAAACAGTAGTATTTGGAAGGGACATGAAGGAAAATAAATAACAATAATAATAATGATAATAACAACAATAATCATCATCATAATGTATTTATTTTTTATTGTTGAAATTTGCTTGTCTTCCATTAATTTTCAGGTGCTAGCTTTAAACTGAGTCTTAAAAAGACTAAAATACAACTAAAAAGGGGAAGGGAGAGAAAAAAGAAAATTCAAATCAATGGGATCATTGCAAGAAAACAAGAGTCCATCTTTGCATTAACTGTAGGACTAAAAGCAAGGATTTTTGTCACAGCATTTGATTTACTATATAATGCTAGGCAGGTTATTCAATTGTGTTTTAGTTTCCCAACCTTTGAGGTAAGTCTAGTGGAATGTTGTGATGGATAATATATTTCTCCATCACTTTGAGATCTTTGGATATAACAGGCCGTTGCACTGAAGTAGGTTCTTATGGGACATCACACAAAATTAAAATGCAACTCTGACAGTCATATCCTTTGGCTTGTGGTTTGTTGGGTTTTTTTGTTTCTGTTTTTTTTTGTTTGTTTGTTTGTTTGTTTTGTCTAAACAAGTCTGTTTACATATTTATGGTAAGAGTGTTACCTTCTACATATTGGATTTTTAACTTGATTACGAAGGAGAAAGAGCATTTGAGGAAAAAACTTAGGTAGAAATTTTATTTAGAGAAATACATGCTATTATTGAAGTTAATGTGTCTTTCTGTGGGTTTATGTTCAATGATGTAAAATATTATGTAAGATGGGGGTCAGAAAACTTTGCAACTCAAAAAATTCAATCCCTTCTGTCACTCAGCACTGACAGTGGGTGAATTAATAACAGTTGATGCCTAACCAGGCTCAGAACATCATGTGCACGAACTGTTGCCACTTGCTGGTGGAAACAAGCCAACAGTTTAAGCCAGGAAAAAGCCTTTTGAAAGCTCTTGGCTAGCTCTCAGTTCCATTATTGATAACTACTAGTTTTGTGTTACAAACACAAATATTTGCCAAAGTAGAGACTGTTGGTGTGGTGTTGCACAGAATCTTTAAATGAACAGCAGCAAGATCTTTCAAAGCCACTGGGTAAGCTGCAGCAGCTGTTACCAGCTGCAAAGTGCCACAAAGTCAAGACTGTCTTCCAGCCTCAAAGGGACAACAAGTAGTCAAAAATGATTGCCATAGCAATTTTGCGTTAGGGATCCTGTTGCCATAAATTTGCCATCAAGACAGTTGTATTTCCCAACCACCTAGGACTGCCTGTTTGTGGCATGCTGGAGGGGAGAGGATGGGCCATCCTGGCTAGACTGGGTATCTCAGGATCTGTCTCAAGCCTAAGCTCCAGCAGGACAAGGAAACATGAGCACCTAAGTGAGCACTGAATGAGGAACTTAACAATGCAGCTTTAGAGTCATCAAAACATTGGCTGCTGCTTCATTTCAAAATACCTGGAGAATGAAATGGGGCTGATCTGCACCTCTGCTATTCGGTTGTGTAGTGACAAAGGACCTGGAGCAGGAGCCCCTCCTGTGGGGACTTCATGTGATCAAGGGGGATGAACTATACAGCAGACTTCCTAGAGAATCCTACAACTTTTGTGCAAGATTTTTGTGGAGTTCCTTTCACTTCCATATACAGGTTGAATGAGAGATCAAAGAGAAAAAATGATGCCTTGCAGGTTGAGACTTTTCCCTGGCTTCAGAGAAAAATCACAAGTTTTAGCTCTTGATCACAAGATTTAGTGCTTAGTCTATTCCAGTACCATACACTCTGTATCCCACACTTGTGCAAAGTGAAAAATTATAAAACCAGTAAAAGTCACACCATCACTATTTTAGCCTACCAGTCACCCACACATTTTGAAAGAAATGCCTTGAAGAGGATTAAGACCTTTAAATCCTGAGTGGAGAAAATTACCTGCTCAGAGCATTTTATAAATCTCTGAAATGCTAGAAAATGAAAAGGAAGGATTTAAAACATTTTTTTTTCCTCTATGTATTTAGTTGGCAAGGCTGGCAACTTAAGGTTATGTCTAGTTGAAGTCCAACCTCTAAATCAGTAAAAATTCTCTCTTCTGGAGATATTGTTCAATGGTATTCTGTATATAAGAAGCATGTACATTTGGGCTTATGGTTGGCAAGTTAAGCTGCGTGAATGTGCCTTAAAAAGAGTATTCCCAATGACATCTGAGTCTGTGCCCAAAATCCATGTTCCAACCTTTGTATCTGTAAGAGACCCAGTCATCCCACCATGAGCCATAACCTAAATTCTTTTTGTAGCTTCGCTACTAAGTCCACCTTGAAATTTCTCATGTTTCCACCTTACATTTAGTGCAATGAACCAGAGATATTTGCTAAAGGAATCTAGGACCTTTCTCAGCAGCCCTACACAATCCTGTCTAGCAGGAGAGATCAATGAAAACAGTCTAGCCTCTTTGTGTGAACTGATATACTTTCCACTTTATTTCAAGAAATTTCTAAATATTGCAGAATGCTGATGATGAAAACAGAACAGAAGAAGTATGCAACATCACCTGGAAGGTTGAATAAATCCCTACATGTAATCAACCAGATAAACTTTTCGTTGCAAAAAGTATCTTGGTAGTGAACCTGCATTGGAGATGAATCTGCATTTAGGCAATTCAGTAAAATTTAATTAATTATCTAAAATGCACTCTTAGGTGCTACTTTATAATTTTCCATCTACAGAGTCGAAAACTCAATTACTACTGCAAAAAAGTGGAATGTTTAATAATATACTCTTTTATATTTACATATTGATCAAATGTTATATAAATAATCAGACAATAGTATTAATAACAGCAATAAATAATAGATTTGTTCTTTTAAGACTAAAAGGTATTGGCAATACTCCCAATACTAAGGCACCTCTTTAGTGACTGAGAGAAACTGTGAGAAGTGCAGAGCCAACAAGGTGATTTCCATACCAGGGCAGTGTTATTCCCCCCAGTATAGGCACCAATTAGTTCTAGACTTCTTTCCTAAATGATTTGGTTTCTGTGTTTTCTTTGGGGAGCTTCCATGGCTGGTAATGCAAGAGAAGACCTCACATACCTTATTTTGAAGTTTCTTTTACAATTTTAGTATGCATCTTTTTTACACAGTCCTGTTATCTATTGTTACCACTGAAATAGCATTGGTCCCACTGTATACTTTTTCATCATCTTCAGCCAAATATTATACTTTTAATTAAATGGGCTTTTGTGCCCTAACCTAGTTTACCTTGCATGTGGTTTCAATCTCTGTGTTTTGGAACAGAAGCAATTTCTATATATACAAGGTTTAAAAGCAAGTGCATAGCGAAGTATTTGCTAATTAAGGATTTGGTAATTTTTTATATAGCTACAGAATTGCTGTTAGGTAGGAGCTGACAAATATTTTCATTTACCATGTTCTCTGACCTTTCTTATTACTTTTCTCCAAATTTCTCTCACATTATAACAATTATCTATATCTATGTCTATATCTATCTATATATATTAAACAAGGTGAAGTTTAGTTTGAATTGAAGAAAGATATCCAAATTTGATTTCATTAAAACTGAATGAAAAGGTGTTCTACCTCCATGCTGACAGGAAGCTTAAATGCAGCTTGCAAAAATTTTGAGAGCTAACTAGGGATTTTGAAAAAAGCCTTGAACTGACTTTTTTTTTTTTTTTTAATAAAAATGCTGAAATGTTATTGATTTTTTTTTTCTGTATTGTATTGCTATATTCCTACTTCTTATAGTTTATATTCTGCTTTTTCCATTCCAGTGATGATCGTTGGGGTTTTTTGTTTGGTTGGTTTGGTTTCTTTTCAATTGCAGCAATTGGTATGTTCCTTAAATTAGTCTCTTGTAAATCATAAAATTCAGCTTTTTTAACACCTCTTCCTAATACAGGCTTTGAAATTTTTTTGCTTTCTTATATGGAGTCATGTTTTCTTTCGACATATAGCTTCAAATTATTGTCATCTTTGTTTCTTCTTTGTTCTTAAAATGTCTGTTAGCTATGTGCTAGCTAGTAATGCTCTTGCAAGCTCTTCCTCTCATTTCTTCTGAATTTGCACTTATATTTCTAGATTTATTTTAATTTTTAAGTCACTCTTTTTTTATCTCTTTCTGAAACATACTCTGGTGAACTAACTCTAATGGCCTTGGTAGGACTGTTTCTTTTCTGACCTTGCTAGGCCTGCCTGATTTAAATTACTTCTCTACTACAAATAGGTTAGAAATTGTAAGATGGGTTGATGTTTTTTACCAGGTAAATAATGAAAAATCATAATTATATAAGAACAATGAAGACTTGTTTTGTCTTTTGAAAGTATTAGTGAAAAAGAAAAAAAAATTGATGCAATTGGTTATTGTCAAATACTTTCCGTGTTTGCCACAAATCCCTAAGCAGACCATGAATGCCTAATATTTACAAGCACAAAATTGTCACAGAACAGCAGTGTTATTTTAGATTTTTTCCTTCTGCTGTAATAAGCTAATTATAATCAAATTAATGTACTCTGTAACTTGAATAGTGCTGATGAACTACAAATGAGGAACAGTGGCAGAACAGTGGTTTGCAACATTAGCATGCCTGGGTGTTGAGCACCATGTTCTCTCACTCATTCACAGCCTCCTAACTAGAGATTTATTTTGATCTTTTTATGTCCTTTACAAAACTGTGACTTTGGAGTAAGTTATGATCTTGAAAAAACACCAGTAGTTATGGATTGCTGCTCAACTTGTCAAAACAACTGAAGGCAAATGAAGCCTAACTATGGTGAAATATTGGTCTGCTTCTTCACAATACAAGCCTATATATAACCACAGATGAAAACTGGAAAATTATAATTGAATGTCAGAGTTTTGTGCTGTTATAAAAAGTTCAGAGAAGGTGTCTCCAACACAGGGTTTGATATCTTTAGCAGGAAAGGCCCTGTATGAATGCCTTGTCAAGGTACTCTGTACTTTTCAACTATTCAACTAATCAGGGATCTGAACACAAGTTTCTATGTCTGGAACTTAAATGCTTAAAGTTGTTCAGCCATCACATAACTAAGACCTGCTTCAAGTTTGCTCTACAATCAGTTCAGTTCTGCTGCTACTACTTTTATGCTTCAACTCCTTTGGATTCACAAATTCACAGATATTTCTTCACCTATTATCATATATGGAGTTTACTTAAAAAATATTCTTAGAATACAAATTTCACAGAGCTTGGTCATAACTTAAGGCCACATAATAAAGCATTCTTTAGTACAAATTTGTAGCATTATCTTCTCTCTGATGAATTCTGGATAAAAAACATTTCCCCAAGAATATAGCAATGGTTATTTGTGGCTAATATCTCAGTCAAAAAAAAAAAAATTACTGTACTGGAATTCAAACTTATCATTACCTGATATGTTTAAGATGTGAAAAATATTTCTTGTGGGCACTGAGAGCTAGAAGCCCTCAAATTTTCTTGAGGCTGATGTGTCTCACACTTGGAGTCAGTTCAAGTTAAATTCTCCAGCACTTCTCACAGCTGTGACTCTGTCTGTGAATGTCAAACAGATCTTTTACATATTCCATATTTTTTGTTCCATAAAAGCATTTCACACCTTAATGAAAACAACATGCCAATTAACAATCTAGTATCAGTTGTATTTGCATTTTCTTAATTTAGCCTCAAAAAAATAAAAAGAAACTGAGCTCTGCTAAGATTATGTTTTGACAGCACTGTCTTTCCTGATCTAGTAGATGAAGATAATATATTCCAGATGACTGAAACAGAAACAAATTAACAACTTCTTTCAAATATATTAAAGGAGTTTATTCCTTCACTCTTTTACAGCTTATTGCCTTGCATCTCTTATCTTGCAGACAGATTTCAGAGGGGGAGACAAACATTTAAAAGCTTTACTAAGCATGCTAAAGATCTCTATGAGAAAATAGCTGAAGTAAGAAGGTGTTTGGATGGAAATGACAGCCACCATTTGGACTCAAAGACCACGGTGGGGCTGGAACCTTATCAAAGTTCAGTCCTACCAGCTACAGAAAGAGTATCCCCCACTACAGTGAGTTTTAGATTATTTCACACCTGTCTGTGTAGCTCATGTGCAAAAAGCAATAATGAATACGGATTCAGGGAAACATTTGGGACTAGGGCCAAATGGTTGTTTACTTCTTTGATGTTGATTCTGGTAGTAAGGAATTCAATCCTGCTCTGAAATGACTGCACAGCAATCCAACAGAAATGCAGCCAGTCGCAGCAAAGAGCAGCATTATACAGTCTTGGGTTAAAGTTGCAGTGTTCAGGCACAGGACACCAACGTTATTGTCCATGATGAAGTAATGTCCTGAGCACTCAGGAGGTATTTTCCACTGATTTCAGAAGAGTCAGGATTTTAGCCAAGAGCTGTAGCTTCACAAATCAATTGTCTCTCTTTAAAGGTACAACATGTCTCAAAGAAAGTGATGTTAGCTCACAGAAAATACATTGAAAGTGTTTTTTTGAGGTTGCCAAATGAAATCTCCACATGGAACAGGCCCAATTAAATCAGGTGGCCCAGGGTCTTCTCCATTAAAATATTGAATATTTCTGAAGGTGGTAAGCTTTCTAATCAGTGTGGACAACTAGTTTCAGAGTTTATGTACTCTCATTAAAAAAAAATTATTTTTTTTTCCAAGTTGTCAGATCAAAATTTTCAGCCTCCAGAAGCTGTCAGCAACACCAGCCCACCAGAGGTGCCCACAAGTAGATACAGTTTCTAGAATATGTCCTTTGGTGTTCAAGCCTGGAAACCACTGTGACAACTGCTAGTTAGTTTTCTGGAATATCAACCTCCAAAGTACTTGGTTAATAATGAGGAATAGGAAATTAAGGTTGATATTCATGATGCTGGAAAATTCTTTCATGTTCTCATAGTATTTTTTTTTATCATTTATGACAACATTAGAGCAAACATTTTGCAACTCAGTGAATAAAAACAACAACCTTTTTTGCAAACTGCTGCTTTTTTTTTCCTCCCTCATTTTATCATAGTCATGATATCTGAGAGATTCCAATGATTTTATAAGGTTAAAAATATTCAAATATTGACAGCAAACTGTCATTATTTCTATGTGCCTTCCAGAACAGAAATTCAAGAACATGAATGCACTCCCTGCATAAAGAAAGTTTTTTATCATTCATGTTGTTCAGTTGATGCCTTATATATGATATCTGGAGAAGTCCATTCTGTCTGACAGTGGTTGGACCAAACGTCTCTTGAAATCATTAGGTAATGATATACACATAGAAGTATGATTGGATTTAAAGGCAAAATCTTGGAGACAAGGAAGACTATTCAAAAAGCCTTTTAAGGATTTCGTAAGCCAGGAAATATCGTTAGGGGATCATTGAAAGGCCGAAAAGGATAATTTTGTTCTACAATGTAATTTTCTGCAGAACAACTTTAAAAACTGAGCCATTTATCTGTTTTGGCATGACATAGCAGTGAACTAAAAATCTCTGCTGAGAACTAGACTGAATCACCACTCTCCATTAATGCATACAAAGTGTCTGCAGCAGTGCCTGCTCCCAGCCAGCCAGCTCAGGTTGTGAGAAGTGTGAGCTAGATTTTCTGTGAAACAAGCAATGCAAACAGATCATAAGAAAATTTTCCTTGCTTATGTCGCATTGAAATTTGTGGGATTGTGGTTGGGGAAAGTAGAGCTGATGGCTGGCAGGCCACTATATCTCTCTCTGTCACAAAATTAATGAAAGAGCACTTTGCAGAGTTTGCTAATTTCTTTGGTAGTGTTTCATTTTTTAAAATAAATGAGAGCTACTGAAACATTAATAGTGTTTGAAGGGTGAAACCCCCCCCCCCCCCATCACAGTCCTAAATCACTATATAGAAAGTTTCTTGTTAAGAGTCTCTAAAATATGGGGAGAGAAGATCAAGAACATCTTATTTGCCCACTGAGGCCACACATCTCCTGTTTGCTTGAATGCACAGATTGTTTGCTGTATACCCAAGACACGCAATAGAAAACTGTGCCATTACAGCTCATTAGTGAATTGAACACGGAAGTCAATATTGCAATTTGCCCATCCCTTAGTGAATCATTCTCATATGATTACAGTACTGCCTCCCACCGTTTTGACCCCATCATAACCCTTGCTGGGAGAACACTGACACTGGAATTTTAAAAAAGCTTTTGCCAGCATATGATTTAGTTGTAGGATGAGGAAGTTTTGTATTCTAGTGCTACAGAAGCTGACTTCTAGATTGTGTGCATTGTATTGCTGTCTAATTTGCACTTCCTGCATGGATGAAAGCACTTGGCCTTCAGTCTCATATCTCCCAGTCTACCTGTGAGTGCACACAGAGAAGAGCAATGCACGCCTTGGAGAATCTTTTTGCTGTAGTTCATGATTAGGTGGATCAAGTAATGTCTGACGGCCTATTTTTCATCATTCTTTTGACAGATTGGGGAAACTTCTACCTTAGCTGCGGAGCCTTCAGAATAATTCAATACCTCCTGAGTCAAATCTCTGTTTATCAGTAACTCGGGAAAACCATAATAAAATTTCAAGGACTCAATGTACAAAACCCATATTAACAATAGAATGGTATATAACACTGGTATAACTTGATGACATCAACACATTAGCAAGAATCAGTGACAATAGGGCAAGACTCACTGTTGATTGTACGAAAGGTACTGACTTGCAAAGCACAAAAAATTTACTGTTAGTGCTTAGGAAGTGCTTGGAGGCTATTCAATAATTTGAAGAAAATAAATTTCATGAATAAATTTAAAGTACTGTAAAGATCTTAACATAGATTTACAACCATTGATTAAGACATCATTCTTCTTGAAGTCAATTTACCGGTAATTTATGCATAGTGTATGTCAAAATGAAAATTTACATTTAGAAAGACAATGTTTTATAACAATCAAATAAATAAACTCTCCATACGGCTAAGAATCTATGGAAAAAAATGAAAACCCCTTTTATTTTCTGTAGATGTGTCTGCTCTGATTAAGGATGAAGAAATGATAGTCTGTGAGGAAAAGAGAAAGTGTACCTGCCGAAAATAAAAAGAAAAATCTCAAAGCTCAAAACAGATTTTTTCTTCCTATGCATGTAATTCTGGACAAGATGAATTGGCATTTAATTCCCTTTTTTCTTTTTGGTATTTAATAATAATTACTCTTGAGATATCTTTACATTATCTTTGTAACCTCAGAGATGTGTACAGCATGAACAACAGACATGAACTGTGCAGAATTTTCCTGTGCTTCTCTATTCACTTTGGTGGGCTCCTCATGAACTCTGAATCTAGGTGAGTCTAAAATTACATGAACTAAATTTTTTCTTATCCTTTTCCTCTGATTTCACTTTTAAAGAGTGGAGATTCTACCTGTATTCTTGAGAATGTAATGCTGATGATAAAATTATCATTTTACAATGGATTCCCCACAAATGGTCTTTTGCAACATATGCAGCTGCACTTAAAAATAAAATGGGCACAGAGTGTTCCAAATTACTTCATACTCAAGAAAGTAAGATGCCATGTTATGCATTTCTAATGGTAGAAATGGTCACTGAAAAAGAAGGAAAAAAGGTAATTTTTTTTCCTGTGGTTCCACTGTAACTCGCACTTCCTAATATACAGATTATATAATGCACAATCTGTGTATTATGTTTATTTGAGATCATAGCTTGTGAGCTGAGACCTTGTTCACCCTAATAGTGAAAACTAGAAGTAGAAAGGAATATTTTCCATATGGTCTACTCTTAACATAAGCAAAAACGTGAACAAGTCCTTATTCTTTGTTTGGTGGATCAAAAATTGCATCCTAATAGAGACCAGATAGAAATAGCCATTATACTCCCAAATTGCACAAATATATTGAAACTGAATAAAAAAAAAATTAACAATCTTCATAATTTTTGAGATAGCTCCAATACAGAGAGAGCAAATCAACTGCTGCTGGAAGCAGGTCTTTGTCTTCCTGATTTGGTTAGAATTAAAAATGAACTTTTTCTCTTTAAAAAAATTACACCTTTCATGACCAAACTTAAAATCTGAGCCCAACCTAGTTCTCTTGTTAACACAAGATGACAGCTGTCAGTGATGTTTATGAGCAGGAAATGTACTTTGCAAAATATTTTTTGTCTTACTTGAAGAATTTCCCCTTAACTAAAATTCTCAAGATTGTCGAAAAAATTATAAATTACGTTTGACAGAAAGGGCATAAAGAAGGGATATAATCACTTAGCATGCTACCTTTTTAAATATATATATATTCCAGAAATATGCATCTGAATTTTTACTCACTCATTTTTGTGGCCCCCCAAATTCAACAACCTATGTTTGTGTTAACCATGTGTAGTCAAAAGTTAATGGTTTTTGTGACCTGTGCTGGGCATGTTGCAACCATATGGCAATTTGCTGTGATATATTTTCCCACATAAAACATAAGGTGGTGTAATACAAATTGGTGCTGTACAATGTTCTCTAAGGACAGGCACAATCACTACAACAATAATGATGAATAGCAGAACATTGTATTAATGGAAGGCATTTCACTTGTTTGTGCTGAATCATGATAACCTTGGTACAGACAACAAAACCATATTTTCCTTCTTTTTAACTTGCTCTAGGAAGATAAATATGTGAAAAAAGACCAAAGCAAAACAAACAAAAGGAAGATAATTGCATGGTATCAATGAATAAAATGCCAGTTCTCTGACAGGAAAACATCCCTCTTCTAAAAATGAATGTGTTGGGGTTCAATAACAAAAAGGAAGGCTTTTATATTGAACAATAAGCATCTGTATGATTTCCCTTAGTTTTGACCACTGCCAAGTGTGTCTGAAACTAAGTCCTCAATAAATTGTCCTCCTGAGCTACTGAGCAAAGAGAAAACAATAACTTTTTGACAGTGTAAGTTTTTCTTGCTGGTTTTGAGAGCAAGCAGCATCAACAAGAGAGGAAAGAAAATGGGTTTGTTCCTGTTGCAAAATGTGTTATCTAGACTAACAAAAGAATTTAACTCTAGTAACAAAAGGATTAATTACTAATTATCATCCATGTTTGGATGAATACACATGTGCTGATGTGGTCAAATACATGCAGAGGGCTGATGGGCTCTCAGTCTCTGGAAATGCTTAAGACAATAAACTGGCTCATTGTCTCTCCTGATGCTCTCCTGATGTCTGTTCCATCAGCCTGGAAGAAAAGGCATGCATTGCTGGTCTGACAGGGCTGCTGCAGTATGTTGCCTGCCAAGCACTTTGATTCCTTTACATTTCCCTTTTTATGTTCCAGTACAAATTTGAAAATATTGAAAAAAAAAAAAATGCAATGCAGCTTGGTGCTCTTGGTGCTCTGGGATTTAGGAATGAGCTGATCCATCAAGAATATTGATATATTTCTTAGTTGTCCATAGCTCATGGCCATCAAGAACCAGAACTGTAAGCATGCTACTCTGCATGATGAGGCCGTGGGAGAAGAAATGAACTGTTCTCTTTACTGCATTAGCCTATTTTTTATTCAGTATGGTGTTCCTAAGAAAGCCTGAATACACTGTTTGTTTGCTATTACTCTGTATACAAAATCAGTAAGAGTTTATTTTCATATGCATTCATCACTGATTTTATTGTTGGTAGATATCAGGAACAGAGGACAATCAATCTTAAACGTGTTTGAAATATTTATTAAAGTTCTATAACTAGTCATGCTCTTGGTATTTGTTCTTATGAAAGAATCCTACATTCATATAATTAGCTATATGGGCACAAGTGACACTTAGAAGGAACAGTTATTCCTATATCATTTTTAATGGAGATTTTTTTCTAGAATTTTCTAGAATTTTCTAGAATTTTCTAGAATTTTCTAGAATTTTCTAGAATTTTTCTAGAATTCTGCATAAACCTACACACACAGGCACAAACTGAAGGCAACACAAGCTAAAGAAATCTAAATCTTTTGACTTTCTCCTAAACCACACAATTCTCTGAATTGAGAAAAAGAAGTAAATGTTGCTGAAAATTTTTATTCTAAGTACTGCAATGTTGGATATGGTGGATACTGTGCTAAAATTTGTGAACAATCAAGATTTTATGCTTCTAGGAAAAAAAAGTACCAAAATGAAGGCAGCAATACATTTCCAGACAACAGGCAGTTTGGCATCTGAATCTCTCTTGAAGAATGTGGTTATACAGTTTTCCTGGGTAGAAAAGCTGGCTCAATAAATTTCTCTCTTTCATGAACAGCTAGTGATCCAGACCTGATTTTCACCCTCTGCCATACCAAAGCACACTCTTCACCCACCCACTATAAGTAAACTGCAGAACATTGATGGGAATGAGAATCAGTGCTTTTCCTACAATGTAGGCGAGTTTCCTACAGTGTAAGCAAATAAAATGTATTGTCAAACTACAGTTATTTTCAGCTTGGTCATGCAAATAAGATTTGGTGTAGTTGTGTGATCAAACCACAGATCTAGTCTGATTCACCTGCCTAAAGCTATAAAAGAGTAAAACAGCAACAGGACGGGGTTACCAGCTAAGGGACTGTAGTTGTATCTACAAGGAAGACACATTATTTCCCTGTAGATGCTGCATTTCCAGTTCTGAGGACCTAGCCTGAAATCCTGTCAGGGCATTGGATTCTGGTTTTGACAACACAGTGGATCCCTTGTTAAGTTTGCAGGAGCCAAACTGAAATATTGTATCCGTATATATGCAAGAGTCAGCCAGGTGTAACTACTTTGAAAAAAAAAAAATCACAGATTAACGTTTTATTGTCACACACTTCTGCTGTGAATGATCTGCTAAGTGAGGGGTATGGCTGCTGTAAGTGGTTCAGGTGGGATTCAGCACACCTCTCCTAACAGTCTTGTCTCTCTTCTCTTTTTAATCAGTGGGGAGATAAGGCTATTCAAAGAAGTTGCCCATTTCATCAAATCTTAAATGCAATTTACAGTGAGATTCACTGAGTGTTACTCCAATGATGGCCTGTGCAGAAACCTCAGGTGTTTATATTATAGGTGTCTTTTTATATATAGGTGTCTTTTTCACTGCAGCCTACTCACACTGGAAGTTTTTTGATATCAATGACAATATTCTCATTTACAAGTCTACTTTAACAATCCCAGGATGATTTAGTTAAAGAATTACAGTTTTGGTCCAGAATTGTGAATTGGTAGCTTGATTGCCAGGCCAAATAAGGATTTTTTAATAGGTCTTTTTGAATTTGAAATAAATTAATTTTTAAAAGAAGCCTCATTATGTTTTTCAAACTTGAAAATTTGTGGATTCATGGAACTTTTATGACATTTCATATTTTTTTTTAAGCATAGGACCAATTTGACAAATACTCTCTGCTCTTCTGAAACAGCATTTTTAGAAAAACAAGCTGTCTTGCTGATAAAAACCAAACTAGAACTCCAGAAACAAACAGGCTGACCTCCCTCTGTCGCCTCTTGATGAGAAATGGTTCTCTAGTTCTATCACAACACATGCAATAATAATATACTTATAGAAAAGCATGTTTCCCTTGGCTTTATGTTCTTATTAACCCAAATAGTTTTGGTGTGGATGTCTGGATACAGTTACTAAACAGGCAGCTATTTATTTGAAAGTTTGGGAACTATTTAATTTCCAAATGTTAATGGATGATTAAAGGCCATTTTTCTTTTTCTCTGTATTATTTAAGTTTGTAGGTATCTCTTTACTGATTTCTTTAGCATTTATCAGGTGTTTCTATTGCTTGCTTCCAGACACACTCAGAATAAAAAAATCTTGTAGTTTAATTTTTTATTACTTTCATTAAAGCAATCTAGTGAGAACTATATCAAGTCTGGTATTTTGGACAGCTTTGATGTCACATTTAAATATATCTGGAAAGAAAACCATTAAGATCAAAGCACTGAGCTAATCAATTTTCATTACATACAGAGAGAATTGAACAGACAACAGTAGTCATTAGCATTACTTTTCCAAACCACATCCAAATTAGCAACTCACAAGAACTCTTCCCACCAAATCTTCATCCAAATACATCCATGGTGAAAATTCTGTACAAATTATTCCTTCCTGTAACCTCAGAGAAGCTTCTAGAAGCAGTGTCTGAAACTCCAGAAGTTTAGAAAGCCTTTCATCTCAGCCAGTTTTGAGATTAGCTCAGCAGACACAGCTCCTGTTACATCAAGACAAAGACCATCTCTCCTGACTGCCCATCTGTATTCCATGGCTCAGGCTGCTTCCAGCCCCTGAAAGAGAAGAGGGGAATCGCTGCATTTTGCAGGCTCCACTCTAAGCTTGCAGTAGGTGACAAACTGTGGCAGTTGCTGTAGTCATGGACTAAATATTTAGCTGCACAGTCTGAATATCAACTGATAAGGAAAAAGCCAGGTTTGAGTGGATACTTAAGATGTATGCTTTGGAACAGCTATTTTTTTTTCTTTTTCTCCCTGCTTAACAATCTCTTCTAGGACTTGAAAATCTGCATGAGATGACAAACCACAGCCTTCAAAGCCCACAGAACTCAGAAACTAGACCTGAGTATACCAAAAAAGTTTACTCTACCCGAGTAGACCAAAAGATCTTGTTGCACACTGTGGGTCACCTCACTTAACTTGTGTCAGCTGTAAAATTGTAGCTTTCCTTTCTAAAAAATATAATCAAAGTTGTTCTAGAAAATACTGGGGTCCATAACTGCTATACTTTAAGGCCATAAGTGTACCACTATTTATTCACTTGTTGGATTTTTTTTTTATCTTTAACAAAAAGAAGGGCAAATTAATAAATAAGTCTGATGAAACAGTTATCTGGGAGTCTTATTTAAGTGAACTTTCTCACATCTGCACTTTTACTATGATAATTCATGTCCATATTGGTATATTCAAGTGAATGTCTAAAAGTGGAAGCATGTGCCGATTTGTGTACATCATATCACAGAGCTACAGAACTAAGATAGATACTGGCATGAACAGCAGTAGAGGTGCAGAGTACTTTGGTGTGGTCCAAACTTCCATGTGTTTCTAAACTAAATAGCTCATCTCTGATCATTTTGATGTGACCAATAAAATTTCATGAAATACCTTTAGAAAATAATCAGAATTTTAGTTTGGGTTTATTTCTAAAACTATAAAAGTGCATCAAAATAGCAGCTTGTATTTATTTATGTGCAAGAATAAAAGTCAGTGTATCTTTGCTCACAGCGACATTTTCCATAAAAGAAGCCATATTTATATGGGTGAGAAATGAAGACTGAGTCAGAGTGGAAGGTAAAGGACACAATCAGGTTGTCAGTACCTGTGTCTCCCTTCAAATGGGAGTCCTTTTAAGGGATTATCCTGCGTAAAGCTGAACACAGGAATAATAGCAGAAGGCCACAGAAGTTAATGGAGTTCCCAGATGAGGAGCTTCCATTGTAGCAGTGTTGAGAAAATGTGTCTGTAATTTCCCCACCTCCTTTTTACAGGCCTGCTTCAGTGAACCCAACACGAAAAGCAGCAGCTACCTCAGATCATTTCAGCATCATGGAGAATCCCTTCCCACAGAATCACAGAATAGGTAAGGCTAGAAGGGAACACAGGGTCATCTGCTCCAACCTCCCTGCTCAAGCAGGGACATCCTAGAGCACATCACTCAGGACTATGTCCAGACAATTCTTGAAGATCTTCAGTGAGGGAAACTCCACAACCTCTCTGGGGAATCTGTTCCACTGCCTGGTCACCCACACAGTAAAAAGTCATTCCTCATATTCAAATGGAACTTCCTGGGCATCAGTTTCTGCCCTTTGCATCTTGTCCTGTTGCTTGGCACCACCAAGAATGGCCTGGCACATCTCCTTGACACCCATCCTTTAGATACTCATAACACATTGATGAGTTTCCCTCTCAGCCATCTCTTCTCAAGGCTCAACAGGCCCAGCTCCCTCAGCCTTTTCTCAGATGCTTCTGTCCCTCAGTCATCTTTATAGCCTCTTCTGGACTTGCCTCAGGAGCTCCATGTCTCTCTAATCCTGAGGAGCTCAGAACTGGACACAGCACTCCAGATGTGGCCTCACCAGGGCTGAGTAGAGGGGCAGGGTCACATCCCTCGACCTCCTGGCAGTGCTCTTCCTAGTGCAGCCCAGGACAGCATTGGCTTTCTTTGTCCCCAGGGCACACTGCTGCTTCACGGACAACTTGCTGTCCAAGAAGACCCCCAGGTCGTTCCCTGCAGAGATGCTTTCCATCATTTTGGTCACCAGTCCCCACCTCCTTTTGAAGGCTGCTGCTCCCTGTTTGGAAGCACTGCAATCACACAATCATAAGTGCCAAACTGATAAAATCTCTGCTTACTCTATGCTGTTTGTATAGCATGATGAAACGTTAATTTTATATCAGCAGACCTCATGCCAGACCAGGGGTTGCTTTATTCCAGATCAGTAATTGTTTATCCTCCTAGCAGGTACAAAAGCATAAAGCTGAAATAAATGCCATGACACACATTCTGGTTCGCTCAGCAGATACATAATGAAGGGGATCAGACATGTCCTGCTGCAATCTGGCAATGCACAGGTCTGATACTGATGATCATGGATGGCCTCGTGGTCTTTGAGGCATCGGGGCTTGTGTGGCTGGCCCCAATGCAAAAGCTAGAGAAAGGTCATTCTGTGGAAGAAAATCATCCAGATGTTGAAGCTTAAAGTCCCACATTTGAAACTCCTGTGTGTCTAAGAAGCACATGGACTTTTGGCACAATAGGAATTGCTGAATAATGCCACAAGATTCAGAGTAAGGGTGGTTTATCATGGGTTTAAAAGACCTGTCCTTTCCTAATGCAAATGCTCATTGGATTACTCAGAAACAGATCTGGGGAGTGCAGAGAAACTCTCTGCTGTGCCAACACAGTGCTCAAACTTTAAGAAATATTTAAAAGTATTGACAGAGATTGTCCTCTGCTTTCCCTCCCCTGAGATCACCTCTCTTGTTATACAAAAAACCTTGCCAAGGTTTTTATCCAAGTTAGAAAACAAGTTCTAAAAATAACTATGAAGGCATATGGGAAATCAGATTCTGAGACGGAATCCAGCTACACAGCTGAGTTGTAAAAAAAAACCCTGTTTCTCTATATACAAAAATATTCTTCAAGAGAAACTGTAGGCTACTGTAGGCTCCTCTCAAAACCATGATGGAGTTGAACATGGTGATACCCTTCTAATCAACCTCAATGGTTCTCCTCCCACTCTTTGTCACCTTTCAGAAGAGTACCTGTGTAGACAGAAAAAAAATGGCTTCTCGTTCTTTTGTGGAAAATTACAAGGCCATCAGCATTTTCAACTGAAGACTATGAAAGTATTGTGCTAATATTGGTTTTGGACACCATCAAAACTTATGAAAGTTTAGTTATATCTGATTGTCTCGTCCTACTGCTTTAGCAAGTAGTAGGATGAGACAATCAGCAAGTACTTAGAATTTGCCATTAAAACAACTGTCTTATTGGTGCCTCCAGCAAGGCAACTGGAACTTAATGGTTTGTGTGCTTTGGATATGCTTTCCACATCTAATTTTTGATATTTCCAGCCACTCACTTGACTTCCACTCGAGGTGCTTCAACATCTTTGTTGCCCTTCTTTGGACATGGTCTAATAGTTTAGTATCTTTTGTATATTGTGACCAAAACTGAACACAATATTCAAAGTGAGGCTGCACCATATCAGTGAGCTCGTTCAAACCGTCCAATATAACAAAAGAGTTGGGAACACAGGATCAGAGGAGAAGAAAGAATATCACATCTTTGACAGCAGGCAGTAGACAGATTATCTCACAGAATTTTTTTGTCCAAATCAAGAAAGGTAAGTCTACAGGGACACAGACCTTCTTCCTTTGATTATATCATGTGTGCTTCATCAAAATGGCTAACATTGAATTCCTGAGAGGTATGGAAACCAAGGAATTGAGTGTATTCCTCTCAGAAAAGAGAGATTTGTATTCTAAACCCTTTATAGTGTCAGTCACTTCTATTCAGTGAAGGGCAGAAAACAATTTTGAACAGCATGGAAAGTTTTTGAAATAGTTACTCAAGTGCTTCGCAGATCAAAGATGCACGATGAATTATCAGATAACTCTCTCTGACTGTTTTTTCAAAGAATTTGGCTTAAGAAAATTGTTTGATAAGAACTTGATGACACTTTGATCAAGAGTCTATTGTTAAATTGTTAAATTGATTGTTAAATCATTGACCGGATCTTTGCTGTGGAAGGTAAGAGCTTGCACACTAATCAACTTGAAATATAAAGAAATTGGTTTTTTCAGAAAGATGAAAACCCATATGCTAATGCAGAAATTATTAAAGTACGATTTATCTCTGAAAAATTATAGAATAGATGTAGCTTTATGCAGTCTCAGGATTTTTATGTTACTGGAATCCATAGTACATTAAAAAACCCACAAGTAAAAAGCTGTTTTTTCTTCTGTTATTTCTTCTAATCCATCTTTTCATAATCAAAATGGATTCCCTGTATCTTCTCTATGATGCTTAGCAATATAGTAAGAATAGGCCAAATTCTGCTCTCAGAGATGTCTCTACAACTTTAAACCTCAATCAAGCTGTAACCAACATCTTAGCTCATAAAGTGATACTCTTCTGTAAAAAGGGACAGAGGGCTACACTGACACAAGAAGAAGTCAATAAATTGATGCTATTCTTCCAAAGTGTTTATGGATTCATCACTTCTTTTCACAAAATAGCTTATTCCTCCCCAGTTTTTGGATAGTTGGAGTAAGGAGGAGTGATTCAAGTCCCCTCTCCAATCTAACCTGGACCATTGCATGAGAGGGAGAGCTGAGGATTTCCTGCTTTAATGACTAGTGCTTGAGCTGCCGCCCAACAAGGCCAAGTAGTCATGAGAGTGAGCTCCCTTCTGCTTTACAACCTCCAAAGCCAAGAAGAGGATGATAGAACATTTTGCAATCACTTGGATCTGCACAAAAGAAGAAACTCAAGCATGTTTGCTATCCAAAATTAAGTGATGTAAGAAGAAAGATAATGGTATCAATAAATGAATGGCTATGAAACTATCAGAGCAAAATGATTGATGGATTAAAAATGTAACAGCTTTACAAAATCACATCTCAGTGTGTAGGATTTTATGTTATGAAAAATGAGGAAAAAATGGTTCTGAAAAAAAATCAGTGCACAAGCAATTGAGGAATCTTAATCTATTTTTCAAAAAGCTTTCTTCCTTTTGCATATGATTGTTCATCTTATTTCCTTCTGCTTGATTTTGCAAGGATGAATAAATAACTCCACAAATTTTGAAGCAACTAAAAAAAAATCTACTTTACAGAGCTATAAGTGTTTGCAACTGTTTTATATTTCTAGTGGGATTTTTTTTTCTCCTTTGCTATTGTTTTTCATTGTTATTTACACAGCCCTTTCCCATACACACATTCAGATCTAGATATTTGTCTGTCCTAAAAGAGATTAAATAAAGATAAGGTTATCTGACTCCAGGCAAAATATAAATTGTTTACAAATCTGGTTACTGAGTGACAGTGAACAGAATTGGATTTATATTTTTTTAAAAAAAATCACAGGAGAGAAGGCAATTTCTCAAAGCACAGATACTGATTCTCTGAACCGTGTGCTGATTCTAACCTGCATACAGAACTGTTGAAATGACCTGCTAATGCAGAACAAGGACAGTGTATGGCTTTGAACAAACTGCTGACAATAAACCATGCTTGGGCACCTAAGCAGATTAAAACATCTTGTTTTGACTGTTGCATTGTGGTCATTTATGTATTTTTCATCAGCAGTGCTCATTTTTGTACCATGATTGGCTACAGAATTTCTAGTTAGGTTGGTAGATTTAACTGGGAGTTTTAAAATAAAGATTTGCAACTATCCTACATTTCAGAGGCTGAGGAAATTTGATCACTTACATAGTTTAATAGATAGCCTCATCTCATTCTGTAATTCTCTCTTTCTCAGTGGTTACTTTGAACACTGTTATTCAGAGTTCTGCTAAAATGAATCTCAGCTACCCTGTGGATCACTGAATCACTGAACTGAGGAGACTTTCTTTGAAAGGAAGCTCAAATTATCATTCAGATATGAAAACATGTCAGCACATTCATATTTTAGCTTTAATGATACCAATTCCATAGGATATAGATTACATAAGAGTCCCATAGGTTACCAGATAACCATTAACAGAATTATGTCATTATGTTGCACCTGATAACAACATCCCTAAATGAAACCTCAAGAGTTTTTGACAAATGAGCATCAAGTGTTGAATTATCAGGCCCATTTTTAGTTGCAACCGCTTCACTTCATTGCAAAATTGTTTTTACCTGCACTTACTGTCTCAAAACAAATACAATGCTAGTTCTGTGTTGTCAAAAACAAAAGATTGAATTATCTATTAGACAACGATAGTGTGTTGCATTTATAGAAATACTTTTTGGAGACAAAAAGCAGTTGGACCTATAGGTGATATAAATGAAGAGTTGATACAAGGTTCACCAGTGTGCCTAATTTACAAGAGATGAGTTGTAAAAAATGGCCACAGTTCTCAAAGCTGTAGCTGTCGGGGACATGTCTCCAAATTCAAACAGCAGCAGAGCAAGAGGAAGCAGTTCAACTGAAGTTGCGTCTTCCATTTTTATTAAGGACAACATTTAAGGATTTTTCTTGGCTTCTATAACCATAGTGGGGCTCAAAGAGCAAGCTGGTAGCACAGGAGGCCAATAGAACTGCTACTTTCAGAAACATAGTATTTTTAATATTTTCTTTGACCATAGGAGTCAGAAAAAAATGTTCAATACTTATGTTCCCACATGCTACATTCCAAAGTATGATCTGAGACAAAAGGTTCAAAACATTAACTCCTTCCCATCTTGCTACATGCCTCATTGATTACTCTGGGAAACTGTGTGTGTGTTCAGTATTGTTTATATCTGAATTTAACTCCTCCTTTTTGACCTCTCATCAAAAAATCTTTGTGGGTTTTTTTTGGGGGGGTTGTGTTTTTTTTTTGTTTTGTTTTGTTTTTTGTTTTTCTAATATATAACCTATTAGGACATGATGTTTCTGTGCTGGCAATAAAAACAGCTTTTGGTAATCTAAACTTTCCTCCTCCTGTTCTCAGGTGCTAGCTTCCAAGTCACAAAGCACATTCAGTTACAGCATTCCCTTCTCAGCAAAGCTTCCCTGTGCTTTCTACAGTTTTCCTAAATTCCTGCAGTAATTCAAGCCTAAATACTTTTTCTTTTGGTCGTGATACATTCAGTACTGTTTCAGCTCCAAAAACATACATAAGAAATTTTTCATTGCTAATTCGTTTTCTGTAATGATTCTTAAGTCACTGTTTTGTGGGTGGTTTGTAATGAGTTTTGCTGATGCATCAATGATGCAGAAGTCGGACCTTTGTTTTAGAGTGCTGTTTCTGAGTTGTCTCCTTAATTCCCCTTTCCTCTGGAGACCTCAGTTTCCTCAGCTATGAATGAAGCAGGAATACACCAATCCTGCAAAGCAATCACAAATTAATTCTTGCCTTTGCCACATAGTTTTCTACTTGTTGCAAACTTTTGATGGCTATCTACCGTCACATGGATCGTAAAGATTCTGCATAGCCACAAAGAAGAACAAAGGCCCAATTTTCAAGTGCTTTTAAATAAGTGACAACCAACATGTTTTCAAGCATGAAAAAGACTTAAGAAGCTAAATGTAGTGTAAAAGAGACAATTGGAAGATGAAGCAATTAAATTTAAATGTTCTTAAGGAAGAGTTTATCAACATTAGCCAGAGATTTCAACTAGCATATCCACAGTGGAGAAAATTATCCAAAATGCAAATCTGAACCTCCAGCTCCCAGTATGAATTTCCCCTTTACATCTTACTACTTTCAGCATAAACCACAAACAGTAAGGGCTTAAATCCATCTATTTTGGATTCATACATGGATCAATGATATGGCAGTGGTCTATGATACGCAGCAGAGATTAAATTCTGTAGGTGCTGAGTAGATTATTTACTTGTGTACTCTTTATTGTGGTCATTAGTGATGCTGTAAAATTACAGTAATTTTTTTTTCAGGTTCTTAAAGGATATGTAGAATAAAATAATGTTTTAAACATGCATCTAAGCTGATAATATAACTATGTAAATAACATTAGGCTTAATTCACAAAATTTTTAGAGAAGATATGCAGGATAGTGTCTTTCAATTATAAAAATACTGAAACATTTTAATTTACTGGTAAATCTCCCAAGTTTTAGATTTATGTAGAATTGGAGTAAAATATTTAAAAGCTTAAAGAGAAATGTCAAGTAGAGGGACTTGTTAGTGGAGACTGAGCCCTGAAGTGCTTCCTCTCAGATTAAGATAACAGTAAGGAATCTTTTGAATTGCTCAGGCTGAAGGAATAAATGCCAAGGGAAAGATAAGATAAATTCTTGCTAAACAAAGGTACAGCAAGTGTAGGACTTTCAGACCAGCATGATAAGCACAAGAACTAAATGAGGATCATGAGGAGAAAGATTTAAAGAAGTGTGGGATGTAAAGAGAATAAGAAATTACTATCACATTACAACATCCAAACCAATCCACAGATTGAGTATGGACTTTCAACAAAAATGAAAAGTGTGTCTGAAAAAGCACAAGGAAAGAACTTCAACAGAAAATTTAAAAGCATTGAGAATAAAAGAATAAGCACTGGCTAGAGCAGATTAAAGAACCAAAAGAAAAAGTCAGGAGTCGTTATAAAGGAGTGATTAAAACTGAAAGAGTGTATAGAAAACAAAGGCTTGTATACAAGAAATAGAAAAAGGGAAGTGTCCAAAAATACACATTGTAAATATTTTTCAAATATAATATTTAATAGCAGGAAAAATAATTGTCACTGTGCCTGTACTTTGAAGTTTGCAATCTGAAGTTACCTTTCATTTCTGTATGATGACAATGTACATATGCTGATACATTCAGGAAACCAGTTACCTGTGTTTTATGGGTGTCTATTTCCATTTACTGTTCTCCACCAAACTGTTTGTATTACCAGTAGATTTTCCATGACATTCCTGTTGTCTCTGTGTATGTATTGCCAATACAATTGAGACTACCAAAACAGATATTCCATTGACTTTATTTGCCACTTGAAAAAAGACATCCATTGTATACCAATTTTCTTTCTTCTTTTAATAGTCTTATGTGAAAGACTGTTAAAACTACTGTTGCTCTGGTTTTTCACCATGTATATATCTTTAGGATAATTCATTTCCAAACCATACTAAGATTATCCTTGCTGTTATAGAAACATCACAGAATTTTATTTTCCTTTCATTTCTTGGGAAGAGAATGGGGGAAATATTTCACTAGCATTCCTGTGAGGTACTTCTCACCTACTATATACTGGACAAGGGTAGGGATCACTTTAAATGCTTAAGTGACTCTGGGGTATGTGTACACTGGAAAGTATTTTATAAAACAAAAAATAAAATTCTTCCACAATGCCTCTCCCAAATCACCAGAACTGTGGTGTGCTAATTAAATTTTTTGCACTGTTTTGAGATATTTCATGGATGCATAAATGCTTCCTACATCTCTACTGATACCATAAGGGGCAGAACAAATTTTCTTACAGGAAAGAAATACCTGTATTCACCTCAAAACATTAGGAAAATGAAGTTTTCATAATGTATGATTGCACTAAACTCCTTATACCATGAAAAATATAATCCAAGGCAGGGGTGTGAGCTTTCCCTTTCACATGATTTGAGACTAATTATAAGAGATGCTAAGCCATATTGCTAGGCAGACGGATTAGGGATGTCTTTCTTTCTCTTCCCACAGCTTTCTTAATTTTTCTCTGCTTTCCAAGAACTGAACACTGCTTCCACTTAGTGGCAATAAAATCAGTCTTTATGTTAAAAGATTTTTTATTTTATCAAGTGCACTTGGACAGAAAACAAGAGCTCTTGTCTTTTCCATTCTCCAAGGTTTTTCAAACTATTGTCCTTATAATGAGCTCCTCTCTGTTTTCTGGTGTACTCTGCTGTCATTATTATCAGAAATGCCCAGACTTACTAGTCTCAAAAACTTCCGCTAAGAATGTTATAGGTCACAAATCTCTTTCAAACATTTCCACCTTGTCCAGGTGTATGTTTTCCTCTCTGCCTTCTCTTTAATCAGTTACTGAGAAAGCACTGTGCCAAAGTATTTTTCTTTTTACCAGGACCTTTAATACCATTGTTATTATTACAGTGCTTCTTTCTGAGTGTCTGATCTCTATCAAATGTTGGTCTGTGCTACAGGGAAGTGACCATTCATCCTCCTGCAGTGATGGCTACAAAAATCCAGCTCTCTTCTAAGAGGAGCCTGGTCTGTGTACAGATTCTCAAGGCTTTGGAAGAAACTATCCCTTGTCCACTCTCAGTCACAAAACAGGTTATTGAGAAGGTTAACATGCTTTCTCTCCGGCTTTGAAAATTAGTATGGCTCATCTTGTGACAAACATCTGAGGTTCAGCAAAGCTCCTCTGAGGGCTATTTAGACTTGACTGAAGTCAAAGGAATAATGGTGGCTAGCAGTAGAATAAACTCAAAATATGTTTATGAGAAGTAAAATGAAAGAAAAAAAGCATGAATAATTCCCCAGAGTGGATATGAGTGTCACACATAAAAACAAAAGAACAGAAAATCCTGAAGTACGGGATTCAAAGCAAGATCAGAGTTCTGAGCTGTAACAGAACTGGACAAGGAGCCCTTGAAATTCGGTGGTGAAAGAGTAGATGCATTAGTAAACAGCAAAATAACAACATATATATAGAATGAAGTTAAACATAAAGTACCATTTTCCTTTAGAAACTCTTTCTGGGAAAATAGATTCTAAACTCTAGGATATAGAATAATGAATAAAAGATTTAAATTTTCAGGGTCACATGTTTAAATATAATTTAAGAGTATACTTCAATGGAAGTTAAATCAATGTTCATGAGGAAAATTAAGCAATCCTTCCCTTCTTATCTATTGTAAACTAAATTTATGAACAATATCTGAGAAACATAAAACCAAATACTTAATTTCACTTTAACACATATATTTTGTGCAATGGAAGCAAATAGATCTGTCTCTGTACTAATTATGCAGAAAAATTGGAAGTGAATATCTCTTTCTTTTAACATGAAGACAGTATAGAAGTCCAACAGTTTATTGGTATTTTCAAAGTTGAAGCAATATCATTACTTTCTTCTTTAATAGAGTCCACTGAAATAGCAGAAGACACTGAAGGTGAAGAAGATCTTAGTCCCTCTTTCACAGGAAGATTAAAGCAACAGCTCTGCCCTTAATGTCATGGTGAGCCTTAGCAAATGTGGTAACAGAGCAAGTAAAAAGGTGCTGCTTACTTTGTACACTCACACCCTGAAGTCACCAAGGATTCTGACAATAAAACTGTGGGGTTCTGATCTTAGGCAGCTGTCAGAGACCTCCAAGCCACATTACATCAGTCATCATCTTCATTCTGCTAGACCACAGATCCTCTGGCCACTCTTTTCAGCCTTGACATACATTTGATTTTATGGGGATTTTCTCAAGCCAGATCCTGCTTCACAAAAGATCAAAGTTTAAGTATACCTTCGAATCCTCAGATATTCAACTAACCTTAAAAATAATTTCAATGACCTTAAGTATATACATGAATGATTTTCTGAACAACATTGTGGTGTTCACGAACAAAATCAATCCTCAAATAAAGGAAGAACTGAAACAACTGGAATGTTTTCTTAAATGTACTGGTAAACACTTCCTCAGAAAATAACAAGTGAAAATGTACCTATGCTAAAAGCCATATTAAAAGTCTCATCAAGATCTCATTTACTTATTTCTGTAATGAGTCCATAAGGATAGTCTTTGAAATTCAATATATCTGTCTTTATATAACATTTTTATCCAGTATATTTTATAGACTTGCTAAATCAATATAAATACTTTAAAGATTTTCAAAATGTAAATATATATAGTCAAACTAGGCTGAGAAGAGAACTTAAAGTTTGAAAATACTGAAAATTATGTCCATGTATACACAGTGAAAAATAAAAGTAAGTATAGAAACTCTGGGCTACCTATGAGCTTTTGAAAGATATGCACAATAAAGTTATTCTACACATCTGATTTTGCACTTGACTGTATTTGTGTGAAATTTGTAGAGTTGAAGGGCAGAGTCCCCTGTGAGATATTGACCTGAGAGTGCAGTGAAGCTTGGATGGCTTTTGTCCCGATTATAGAAATCCTTTTCTTTACCCCTTGATGAGGCTGGCCAGTTCTGCAGACTATTGTGTGAGGCCGCTGATTACCACGTGCCTATCATTTCACAATCATTTGATATCTGTGTTTCTCAAGAAAGAATTTAAAAGACCAGCCTCTGGGAAGCCTGCAATGCAACAGCTGCAATTTGCTAGAAACTTACGAGGGTCATTTCCAGTACCTGGTGTGTGTTCCCATGGGGACAGGCAGAACCTCTCCTAGGTTTAGGGGAAGAAAGGGCCTCCCATTCCACAATGTAGGAATGAGGATAGATGCCTGTGTAATGCATTCATATAGCAATCTTAAATACATGCTGTAAAGAAGTAGACCTGATTTTGTTTTGTTTTTTCACATTTCTTTTTTTGCCACTGTCGTTTTACTTGAATTAAAAGTTTTCTTCAGAGGAATTTACAGAGTGTTGTAAGTGGATGGCATCCTGAAGAGTAAGCCAATTACTGCTCACAATTCCAAAGAACACAAGGCACCAACTGCTTCTTGATTGATTCACATATGCTTCCAAATGAAGTCAGTAGGAACTTTATCTCTTCAAGGGGAATAAACCATGCAAAAAACTACAGAATTTGAGAAACAGAAGTGTGTGTATTTATTTAGTGAATGTATTTCTTTGCTTTCAAAGAATCAAACACCATATAATTTCACTTTTTACAAGGAAAGGTAATACAGAAAAAAGATTTTATATCCACTCTGCATGCACTTTCATAGCACCTTACATCTGTAGAACTGTGTAAAATTCTGTGTAAGGAAAGCAAAGGGGATCGTTTTGACTCTGCAGTGTTGTGTTTTCAAAGACTCATTCTGGAAGGTTTCCTTTACTTCAGTCAATTTAGTCACACTGTGCACAAAGCATGAGACAGTCAGCTGAGGAATGATAATTCTTTTCCCCCACAGGAGCCCAGAATATGCAGCCCTGTGCCAGTAAGTAGCAGCTTCCAAAAAGACAGCATCCAAAGGAGGACAGCTGAACCCAGAGTCCTTTCCATTTAAAGCACTCAGAACTGATGGATGGTGTGAGATGGCGATATTTTCAACCCCAGCTTTCAGTGTCCTGCAAAGATAATTTTTGTGTTTCTCTTTTTGATCTCTTTCGCTACACAATTAATTACCTGCTAAATATGCCTTCTTTTTTTTTTTTTTTTTTTCCTGATGGAATTTCTTCTATTTTTAAGTGACTGAAAACCATGTATCTGTAAAAGACCTGGAATAACATATAGGCACACTATTCCATGGGCAGATGGTATGCTAGCATGACCTTGTTTATCACTGGACCACATCCTGTGACAAGATTTTTTTGTAATGACTGCAGCAGTCCCGGGCATTCCACATATCACATTCCTCCCTTCTTATTCTGACTACAGTACTGTCAGGTCAGAGTGGCATTTCTAATTGTTCCCTTAGTATTGTACTACCTAATTCTGCTGGAGACCTTAAAAATTTCAAAATATAAATTTCAATCAGTGAATCGGGAGGTTTTTTTGGAAAAAAACCCCCACATTGTAATGAATGATACCACAACACTGATATAGACTTTGAAAACAGCAAAACTTAATAATAGGAAAATTTAAAATTTTTTTACTCCTTTCAGGTTAATAAAAAAATTGTTTAAACTACTTGTCTATTCTAATAAAAAATTGTCTGTTTTTTATTTGAAATGTATTTGGATTTTATTGTCCTAGAAATTTCAAGCCAACTGGATATGCAGCATGTATAAACACATCTTTTTTACAAACTAAAAATAGAAAAAAATACTTTTTATATCACTTTCTTATGTTCCTTTTTCCACTGAAAAAAATTAAGCAGAGTTATTATTTACTACATGAAACATTTTTTTCCTGCTCAAACATTTTCAACTCAAACTATGCATACATTTTAAATTCAAATGACATATATCTTAGTGTTTCTTCCTCTTATATTTTTATTAGCCTTTTTGAGTTTCAGCCTCCTCCAAAATTCTACCAAAGAAGTAGGAGTTCCAACAGAAAGTAATTTCATTTCACAAAACAACAATAAAACTTAGGGAAAGAACTTTATCCTTCCTTCTACAAAAACTTCCTCTTCAGTTTGGCTAGTCCAGATGCTGCCCTTTAAAAAGAGGGAAAGCCAAAGCTCAATAGCTGGCAGATCTTTCCACATGGTAAGGTCAGCAGAATTTTCAGCAGACTATACTCTTTATTTTGGCAGTCCTTTGTGTGCAGACATGGCTGAAGCTGAAGTCAACACATCTGCACTTTAAAAACACAGTGACATTTTTCATCCGATCACTAGTCTGTGTAAGTGAGAGATTTTAAGCTTTGTGTCAATCCATAGTACTTTGTTTTGGCTTCAGAGTACAGATACAACTCCCTAGAAACTGTGATACATAAAGATTCCCTCATCAACTTTCAGGCTAGAAATAATATGTAGAGTATATTTATTTGATTATAAAGGATAAGTCACAAAAGATAACTCAAAAGATGACCCTAACAGACACTAGGTTGGACAAGTTTTTCAGAAATGTTTCCTATCTAATATTTGTATCAAGTACATATACTGAAAAATTAGATATGCAGAGCAGAGGCTGCTGAATTAACACAGTGAGGTTACAGGATGTACAAATGCTTTTTTTGTAAGATATCAGATTTTTGGGCTCCATTCTGCAGGTTCTCAAATTCATCAGGCACTCCTACTTCCTGCAGACCAGCAAACCCTGCAGTTCCAGTCCCCTTCTTCAGTCCCACGGCCCTGGTCACACTGCGATTCTCCTTATTCTCTCTCCTCATAAGAAGGCACAGCAGAAAGCTGCACAAACAGAACTCCTCACTTTCATCTTTAGAACTGAAGTATGACGTTATTATCTGTTTATGCAATGCTACTTCTATTTTGGTTGCTTAGTTGCTCCTATCCTAGCATCCTGCTTTCATTTGTACTTATTTTGCTAATCTTTAACTGCTCAGGCTAAAATTTCCTGTGCTGGATATGTGTCTCAAAATGGAAAGTTTTAGGAAAAGAGATTTAACAGTTTCTACACTGGAATTAGTAAAATTATTCAGCAATAATTTTACTTAAAACCGTATAATTGTTTCAGATTTTTCATCAGAAACTTGGATTTTGACCTTGCTATCTTGATATCTAATTATTTTTGTGGCAATCACAGTAATTTTATGGGCAAAAATTATTTTCTCTGTAAAGAATGACATTCTTCACATAACTGTCTTGGGTTGTAATGCAAGCTGTAACCAAAAATATGCATTCTGTTACCATCTGTTGAAACTGGCTGGGGAGGTGTTTTTCTCGTCTATGACCAATTCCTCCTCATTCTGAGGGGAAGAGGGTGGGTGTTAAAATGAGGTGGGGCAGTGTTCCTTATCTCTTCCATGACCCATCCTCCCTTCAAGGGGATATCTTCTGTTAATGGGCCATTAAGGCTCACCACATGACTGAAAACGTTACATCATCCCATTGTGAGATGCTCCGCCAAGGGGAGGAGCCAAGCATTCTTACCTGGATATAAACTGAGATTCAGAACACAATGACAGTCTGTTTCCACTGGATTCCCAGAGGAAGACTGGACCTATCTCACCACCACTGGATCTTCAGAGGAAAACCCTTCTACAGGATCATCTCTGCTCCAACAGAACCACATTTGTGACTGCAGGAGGACTTATTTGGACTGCTATCAATACCTGATCAACAGGGTGTCAGGTTTTATTCTGACTCTGCCAGTGCTTTCTTTTTTTTTTTTTTTTACTTGTTTGCTTCTTTTTGTACTACTACATTTTTATTTTTAATATTCCTATTCCCATATCTTTGCCTGAAAGCCCTTTAATTTCAAAATTATAATTTGGAGGGAGAGCATTTACATTCTCCATTCCAAGGGAAGTTCCAGCTTTCCCTGGCAGACACCTGTCTTTCCCAAAGCAAGACAATAACTTATCTAGACTCAATTGGGAACAGTTGTTAAATTATCTAATGATTACATCCCTACTGAAGGTGGTTTGTGTCAAAAGGCACCTGTCTGCATCTGGACTGAACACGTGTTATCCCAGAAAATATGTGCAGAATTTTACTGGATGTATTACTTGTAGTCATTAGCTTGTGGTTTACATGTTTTTAATACGATGTTTAATTATATGATCCATAAGGTGTCTTTTAAGGAGGAGTGGGGCCTGAGAAGTATCCCAAATACATAATATGTTGCACTTGGGGTATTAGTAGGATTGTGCAGTGAGCAAAGCTGCTCAGTGGGGAAACATTTCCTCAGTAGCAGAGATTGACTATGCAAGATGCAAGGTTCTGCAAGAAAATAAAGCAAACTTGGAAAATTCTATCCCATATCTGCTTCAGACTTCCTATGTGAAGAACAAACTCCCCCTCAAACCAAATGCTTCATAGCTGACCATCAACTGTTCCTCATATCTGTTTGCAGAACAGATGAGCATTTGTACATGCAGGTAGCATCAGGGAGAAAGCTGATCTTAAGGTCTCAGCTGGTCTACCCTGAGTAGTAAAAACCTCTAATCACTTTACCCCTCAGCCCTGTTTTTCATCTAACACTGTTTCAAGAAAAAGGGTGAATATAGTGAATTCTTAGTTGAGCTGAGTGAAATCTTCCCCAGAGAATATAAATTACGAAGTATGAATATAACAGTTTGTGAGAAAGGTCCAATTCCATCAAAACTCTAAACAGGAACTAGGTTGTCCTGCCCTGCATTTAACTTGGAGATTTTTTTTACTAAAATTTAAAACAATAAATTGGGGGAATTTGAACATAAACTAATAAATGAATGTTGGAGCATAATCATATCTTATTGTGGTATAGAAAAAAATCTTGTCACTACATTTTGCTGTAATCCAATCTTATATACAGGTTATTTGCAAATAAAATAAATTATTAAAGTCTCATTTTTCTCCCATGATCTGCTTTTTTTTTTTTAAAGTGGCATGTGACAAAAGGTGGTTCATTTCTTTACTGGATTTGATTTTTAAACTATTGCATCTCAAATGGCAAGAATGTTCCTTGTCCCAACAGACTGTGCATTGGTCAAGAGGCTCAGAAATATGTTACCTGCTTGAGACATCTGAAGAAAAGCAGGGTGTCAGGAGCCACTGACACAGACTAATCTGCCATAGGTGTTCACACAGGGCTGAACCAGAAGTCCATTCAGGTCCCAGAGCAACAGGTAATGCTGGTTTCAGTAACTGCATTCATCTTCCATTACCATATAAGAAAGCAGAAGATTTCTACTGGTCTTTCTGCAGGTATGCTGCAGCTCCAGCATGGAATCTGCAAACAAAACACATAAACTCTTATATCACATGGCTTTCACTGTTCTTTCCTAACCGAAATAACTTGTAATAATAAATTACTCTCCTTAAACTATTCTTTGATTCAGAATAAGGTACACTGAAAATGGGTCTTTTGTTGAAATAAAGTAGTTTCTAAAAATTCGTTCAACGCTTGTTGAATAATCTATCATTAGAATATCTCCAGCTCAAACATGAACATGCTGTGAAGCAATCTGCCTACAAGTCTTCCCAGTACATTTATATTTCCAGTTTACCCTTTTTGTTGCAACACTAAATTAAAGATTTTGTTTATTTAAATTATGCTAAGTCACATAGTAATTTGGGTTAGAACTATGCAAAAAATTCCTTTTAAAGGAAAGTAATACAAAAAATATTGACCTTGCTCAATCAGCCTTTATTATGAAAGATAAGGTTGGTGTCTTTCCCATGTCTATGGCTCAAAAAAAGAAAAAAATCCACTACAGCTGTAGTTCTAGAAAGGTTTTGGTTACCAGAGATTCATGTTTGGTTGGTATTTATGTTTTTATATTTACATTTGTATACATACATGTGATATCCATGTAGTTTAGAATACTCTTTTTTAAAATTTTGAGGTTTATCCTTCACATGGATATGACTGTGCTTGGATTACTGAGAAAATTTTAAGGGAATATCTACATCTCCATTTTTTTCCAGTGGTGTGAATGAATATTACATTAGTTCAGTGGTGTGAGGAAGACAACAGTTCCCTAACTATACACCTGACAGTATTTGTGATTAACTTAGTTCTGTTAAACATTTCAATCTGTCATAGAAAACAGATCATCATTCTGAAGATGCTATATGAAGTATTTTTTAAACTGAACAGTAAGAAATTTGGATTATCACTAGATGCAAAAAAATTTGTATCACACTGAACACCCAAAATATGAGTTATACAGACACAACAGCAGGCTCTTAAACATTTGTATGAAGTTATTTTTTAAAAAGATGAATTTATTTTTTTGCTTTGGTCTGTAAAAAGGTATTATATATAGATTTACCAATTTCCACAGCATGTTTCCAACTATATTTTGCAATAAATAAACACAAAATTGAGAATCCTACAATAAACTATTTTAGGCTTCCTTTTAAGTGCAGTTATTGGAATAGAGGATATTTTTGTTAAGATAACCTACCTGCAGGACTGCAAACTGAATTTACTATAACAATAGGTCTTCAAAATGCTCTCTTACAACCTACCTGTATATTGTTCTATTAGGCATGGATTTACAAGACAGAAACTTGTGATTGTATAAACACACATCTTACCTATAACACAAAATATTGTTAGTTGAGTGTATAATATAATCTACTAAAGACCAGGCTAGCATTTTGCTAATCTAAAAAATATTTTGTCAGTCCTAAGTCTTTACAGAGGAACTTGAGTATACAGAGGAACTTTGAGTTCATTAATTGGGAGAAGTCATTACTTGGTTTTTATATAGCAGCTCAAATCCTTCCATTTGAATAGTTCTTTAGGAGAAAATTCTTTACTGTGAGGGTGCTGTGACACTGGAACAGGTTGCCCAGAGAAGTTGTGGATGTCTTGTTACTGAAAGGTCCCAAGGTCAGCTTGGATGGGATCCTCTGTGGGCTGCATGGATATCTGCTCCACCACGGCCTTTACCACAGCTTGCAGGGGAATATTTCACCCAGTGTTTGGAGCACCTCCTACCCCTCCTGCTCCACTGATCTTGGAGTTCTCACCGAGGCTTTTCATGGCTCAGCCATGCCCTGCAGCTGATGGTTGGATCCGGCTGAATCTGGCTGTGTCTGGCTGGGGCTGCCCTGGGCCGTGTCTCAGCCATGCTCCGCGGTGGGTGGCTGGATCTGGCTGGAACTGGCTTTGTCCGGCTGGGGCTGCCCTGGGCCGTGTCTCAGCCGTGCTCCGCGGTGGGTGGTTGGATCCGGCTGGAACTGGCTGTGTCTGGCTGGGGCTGCCCCAGCCTCACTTCACAGAGCCCCTGCAGCCTCCACTGCTGAGTCCTTAGAGCCCACACTCAATATAAAGCTAAACAAACAACTTGCATTGTTTGTGAGAAGCCTAAGAAATAGCAATTCAAATACTTCAATTTTCTTCTTTTCAGTAGAGTTCCAGCAGTTTATTTCAATCCCAATGTCTCTTGAACAAGACTGATTTTCTGGTTTTTTTATTCAAATAAAGCGACACTCATGGTTTTACTACACTATTTTCCCATTACTTACTAGAGCTCCAGGGCCTGAGAAAATTATGGTCCCTCCTAAGAACTGCAGCCTCTGTTACAAGTCAACAGATCATTTTTTATTATATGTTGTTGGTTTTCATTTTATTCAGCCTAAACTCAGACTGTCCTCAGAGAAGACTATCTTTTCCCATTTACTGTCCTGGGGAAAAAAAAAAAAAAAAATTAGGTGCCATTAGCATGAGTCTCTTTAGCAACCCTTTTGGGTAAAACTGAACTTGTTTGAATGCAATCTCCATTTGTATATATTCCTAAAACATTTTCACTGACTCATAAGGATCAGAGGCAGGTTTACTTTGGGCTGTGAATGTAAGTAACATAGCACTGAAGACAAGCCACTGACGCCCCAGACTCAGATATGAATTCTTTCTCTCTCCACAGCACTTCAGTTCCAGCTTGACATTTTGCCCAGATGGCACTTGTAGGGCATGAAGAGGGCCACCACCACCTGTTTGAGACTCAAGAAAAGCAATAAATTTATTGGAACGGATTAGAAAATCTTTGCTGGGCTACTTGTTTACCCAAAGTCTTCTCAAATTTGCAGCAGTGGGACAATAGTCATACTGCTGATTTCTCTATTTCTTCAATTCATTATAGCGGCTTTCAATCTTTTAAGGCTTTTTACTTTAACACAAGATGTTGAGAATATGTTGAGATCAGGAGGGTATGGAATAGATAGTCTACAGTTTCCTTGTTTTTTATTCAGATACCTTCTGATCTTAGCTCATGTAATTCCTATTCTTCTATTGAAGACTTAAGACAGGCATCATCAACTGAAAGTATCTTTTCACTTCCCTCTGCTGTAGTGCTACTCAGCAATTGTCCCAATAATGACTGATTCAGAGGTTTGGGCATCAGGTAAGACAGAAAACAAAATGGTGTTGTCTTCTCAAGTGCACAATTACAAGAGCATTTTTGAAGGGAAATATATGAAAAAAGCTTTCTATTGATTTCATTCAGAGCCACAATTTTACATTCTTTGCTTCCAATCAGATTTTCAATATGATTGCCTTATAGTATTTTGAAAATAACATGTATAATGCACTTACAATTGTCGTCAGAATGGTTAAGGGTTGTTTTTCTCCTAAGCCACTATTTTGATGCATTTATAAAAGGAAAATTATTATTTGCTTGGATGACCTTTTTTGAGGCACGTTTTCAATGCCAAGGTTATTTCTTTTCCGTCACTAAGAAAAGGTTTGATAAAATTAAATGTTTCTGGTTTAGAACTGTCAGAATGGGAAAAAGGGCAGTTTCACGCTTTAGAAAAAATGTTGAGATGCTTATTTACACTGAGTACTGAGAAATGACTTAATTTTATTTTCAAATGTGTCACTCACAGAAGAGAAATTACATTTTAAAAGAAAATTGTTTAAGGAAAAAGAATTTTTGCTTGAAAAGAACTTGAAGAGCAAGGTGGAACAGGTCCCTCAGTTTCTAAAAGAAACCATACATGCTTTATTGACATTAAATGCATGCGTGTATATATATGCCTAAAATACATTTATTACATTATATATTGGTTTGTTGCCAATTGTCCTGTTGTAAAATCTTACAGCTACTCAATACATAGAAGGCAGAGCTAGTAGGAAAAAAATGTATTGAAGGTTATTTTTTTTTTCTTCTTATAATAACTTGGCTTTTGTTGCATACAACAACTATGCTATGCCTAAAACATTCACACTGAGACTCCCTGAGCCATCCCCAGAACATAATCTTGCTCCTCTCCTAAACAATGACAATTATGATAATTATGTTGTATATCTTATTAAGACTGTTACGAGAAATTATTAAAGCTATCAATTGCAACAGCAATTTCTGTTCCAGCGTTTCCTAATTTCTGAGTTTTCTGCTTTGTAGTTCTAACATTCTTTTACCAATCTGCTACAATGTTTTGTGCTTAATCTAACTAGACATTAGAATTCAAAGCTGCTATAAATTTTCTTTAGATTGATTTTTGCGTAGCAGTTTTTTAGTTCATAGAGGTCCCTCGAGTACACAAAACCTGAAAATGTAGCCTGGAACCATGTGGTAAGTTACTTCAGCTGAAATTTCTCATACTGGAAGAATGTGATAAAAATAACAGTAAGATGGATAATATAGTTTTAACTTCTCAGTTTTGCATTACTTATACATGCACTAAGCATCTCATCTTTTCCTGTTTGAAGATCCTAATTCCGCTTTCTATGACCAACCTACATCATATTTTTTTCAAGCTTCCTATTTTTAATGGAATAATATCTTAATCCTGCCTGAATTCTTCAAAGTTTTTTCTTCTTTTTAAAATTCCTTTCAAATCACACATTTTCCAATCTCTGCCACACTGACATATCTTACTATCTTAACTTACTTTCAAATGACAAAAACATGTAACTGAAATTCCACACCATTTAAGTGAAAGGAAGATTTGCCATTGCTTTCAGTGACTACATTGGATTAATCTGTAATGCATGCAAAAGAAAAATAAGCAACAGCATGAGACTTTTGGAAACCTTCTTCCATCTTGCATAATGTCAACTATCTCCAAAACAGGCCATGTCTCATTTACCTAGATAAGTCTAGCAGAGTTTTAGCACTAATTATATAATGGATTTCAAGTCTCAGAGAAGCAGTGTTGTTTAATTCTGCCAGTAAAATATTTTATCCATCCGCTATACATTTTATAAAGATATGAAGTGACTGTTTCATATGTACCACATGTTCCTTACAAATATATAGTTCCACATTTAGAAGCAAAACTTCACTGAGAGAAAAACAAATTCAGACTTTGGTTTTGATCACTCAGATCATTCTACTGAAATGATTTTGATAAGAGTGAATTGTTTTTCTTTGGTGGAAGTATAATTTTCTGCAGTATACTTTGACTTGGAAATAGTGAAAAAACCAAGAGACTAAAAATAGAATCATTTTAGTCTACCCAAGGACCATATCCAGCCAAACAGCTAATCACATGTTAACATTAAAAAAATTAAAAATAATGGGCAAACATGTTTAAAGTTTGGTATACTCAGAAACACTTTGGTGAACAAGGTGCACAGTGTTATTTTAGCCTATATTCATTTATACAGAGGTTATTATGGCCAAGGGGAATATTCTATGATGGGAATTATTAGCTGGTGCATGGCTCTTGAAGGTTGGCAATGGACTTAGGTCTGCCATAACAGCCATGAAATACATAGTTAGGCTCCAGTTTTGAACTGCATTCAAATAAAGCAATTCCTGGTGGAGAAAATTGTGAGTAATTTCTTCTGTACCCATCTGCAAAGTACTGTTGCACTATTCACAAGAAGATAAACACTTATATGTAAATGACAGTATCCATATTGTAATAATTTATTTTCCTATTTATTTATTTTTTTATGCAAAATCCACATATGATATTCTAAAAGCTGTACTAGGTTTCTTATATTCTACATGACCATTATCTGTGTTTTTAAATTGTCTCCAAGTTTTGTTGCATCAAAACATTTTTGCTGATGTAATTCAATTAAAACTCACTATAACAAGCTTTTTAAGAGGAATAAATCTAATATTAGGTTTAGGTGCTTCTTGAATTCTACAGAATTTTCTGTAAGAGCCACTCTATTGTGGAGGTATTTTACTGGTATGATTATCACTGTATTTTCCTTGGCAAACTTATGCCAAGTCTTATCCTCATAAAGAATTTGTTAATCCTGTGAAACTTTCTTGTGATCCTTTTGATGTAAGGCAAAGCCCAATCAACTTTAGTCACAGGCAACCAAAATAAACCAGAAAATGTTCCACACAAGCACCAGCATGGAAAGGTTGATGCATTAAGCTATAGTTTTTCAGTTAGTATCTTTGGGCTTTAACTCAGCTTTTGGAGGAGGAATAATGCTGGACTGAAATAATTGAAATCCTATCGACTATGGCCAATTGTTGTGTCAGTTTAATAACTGTTTATATTACTACTTTAGACAGCTTTCTTAAATGGGATGTTCATGAACCAGTAGATCTCTCTGTATTTTGTCAAAAAAACTCTTTTTAAATACTATGAATAAAATTGCTGATCCTCTTTCACTCATTTTCCTGAGTAAAATATGTGTATATTTTAAAGGGCCCAGTCTTTCAGAGGCTCTCAACCTGAGACAGGAGGAAGCTGAGTATCAAAACCACAAGCCCCATAATTAATTTCTACTCTAATAATAACAGGAGTTTAAAACAAGTTAAGATAAACAGGGAATATTTATACCACAAGTATTTTGGGTCCTCATGTAACACCCTGGATTCTGTGTATAGCCAGAACAAAAAGCAGAATGTGAAATCCTGGTGGTGCTCATTAGTGGTCTAGATTCCTAGCTTCAGCTGTGTAATCTTACACCCTCAAAGCAGTAGGCAATCTTAACTATAAGTTCTACAGCCGCTTCTACAAGTAATGCTTTGAAGATATTAGAACAACCAGCGTTGCAAGTATCAGAATCATCTCCCTGATGTGTAGCTCACCAAATTTTCACACGTTATTAGTGGGGGCTAGGACTTTTAAAATCATTATTATAACTGCTCTTAGAATTTGTTTTTCTTTGACATTTTTAATATATAATAATCTAGTGTGAAAATTCCTGTCTGACTTTTCAAATGTCCCTTATATTTATTTTTAACAGTTTTTCTGCAAGACTACCATGACAACAGTTCGACAATGAGGTAAGCCAGGTATGGAAAGAATGTCTTCAAAAGACAAAAGAATCATCTTGGATTTTTCATGGAAGGCATATGTAATCAGATGAAACAGAAAAGGAAGAAAAAGAAAATCCCAGATCTTAGAACTTGGTACTAGAATAGCAGGGAAATATTTGTCATTATAATTCACATTTGGAGTAAAGGAATCTGCTGCAGCCACATATAAAGCAGACCTGGGAAATAAGAGGCTAAGATTTCAGCATTCTCTCATGCTGTTTTATTGTGTGATATTACCTGGATATAGCATAAAATTTACTGGTTTTACTAGCCTAGCAGGTAGTGTAGGTGTTCTGGTTAGATATGTACCAAAATGTGTATTTTAGCATATCATAGAAGCTATAGAAAATGGCATTTTAAATAGAGATATTTAGGAATCACAAATGCCTTTAGAATTATATTTTCAATGTCAAAGTGGGTGGAAGTTCAATGAAGCCTATAGAATTTGCAAGTCCTAGGAGATAATGCTGAGCATTGTGGAACTTGTAATGGCCTCTTAAATAAAATTCTATTAAACACTCCTAGTCATCTTAGCTTCAAGATTTAATAGTATGCCTCTGAAGTTATCTGCATTTTGTGGTGACCTTTTATCTTTTTTCTATAGTGCTTCTGCATCTACTCTCAAAGACCTTTATTTACACATTCCCCATGGAGCTGGATCACTTCTGCCTGTACTGTCTCCTCACACTGCTTAGTAATGGCAGTTTTTAAAACATTTACTTTTGTGTGGGTGGTAGTGAAATCTATAATTGAAGGTTTCTTTTTAGCAGATGTTCTCTTATTTTATAGCAAGGATAATAAAAATTTGAGGTTCTCCAATGTCATCTAAATATCCTGAAATTCAATTTAAAGCTTTTTTGTTGGAACTATAATACTTACTAACTTCAATCAACAAACAATAATAAAAGAATCCTACCAAACTCTAAATTTTCAATACAACAGCTCCTGCTTTCTTGGATTAGGCTATTAGGGTCATCTATTTGCAAATGCATCTGAGCAGGAGCCGGTGCCTGCTAGTGAAAAGTTCCAGGTTTTGTTTCTAAAAACTGGGATAAGATTTAGAAAACCTGGATTTTGGTCACTTTGATAGATTTTATACAGTCCATGTTGGAGGTATCATGTCTATGTTTGTTACTGGAAAATATTTGAACTCTTACTATCAAACCCGTCCATTTGAGGTATGTAAGAACTAGATGCCAGAACACACAACAAAAGGAAAAGTGAGCCACAAACAAGCTCTAGTCACATCATGATACCAGACCAAACAAAGCAATAGACCCAGGAGGATCTTGGTGGAGCTTTAGTGAGTTCCTATTTTACATAATAATGTGGAACAGCACAATAGAAGAACATAATATTATCCCTCGTACTCAGCACTGCTGAGGCCACGCCTCAAGTCCTGTATCTAGTTTTGGGCCCCTCAATTCAGGAAGGACATTTTGGTGCTTGAGTGAGTCCAGAGAAGTGCAATGGAGCTGGTGAAAGGTCTGGAGCTCCTCCTGTGAAGTGCAGCTGAGGAAGCTGCGGTTGTTTATCCTGAAGATAATAAGGCTCAGGGGAAACTGTTGCTCACTACAACTCCCTGAAAGGTGGCCAGGTGGGGTGCAATGTCTTTTCCCAGGAAACCAGCGACAGGACAAGAGGATTCAGTATTAAGCTGTGTCAGGGAGGTTTATGTTGGACATAAGGAAGAAATTCTTTATTCACACAAAGGGAAATTGGATATTGGAATGGTCTGCCCAGGGAGGTGGAGGCATCACCACACATAGCCTTTAGTGTCATGGCCTAGTTGACATGGTGGTGTTCAGTCATAGGTTGGACTCAATCATCTCAGAGGAGGTCTTTTCCAGGCTAGATGACTCTGTGTTTCTATGATATAGGATGCATCTGCCTCAGCTTCAATCTGTCATCTCTGTTGAAGTATACACAGCCTGAGGCTGCTCAGGGCCACAATTCATACTAGCTTGAACAGGTTTTTTTACTGGGAAAAAAAAACCGCAGAAGACAGAGGAAGCAAGAATGCAGGCACTGAGGAAACTTAGGCTATACTTTGAAAAAGAGTGTACACGTGAAGTGTTCAAACTAATCTGTGTCTGTATTGGAACGACTTTTTAATGGTACCTGAGCTTGTCATCTTTTGTCCACCAGAAGAATAACTTTACTCTAGAAAACCTAGAATAATCCTTTGTGATAAAATTAGAAGCCAGTCATAAAGTAGAACCATAAAAGCAAGAAGATGAATACTGAGCACTCAATGCAGTTGACATCAGATATATTATATTTTTAGTTGTTTCTTAGGCATTACTTAATCCACATTTTGGTTATAAGAGTCAAGGACCAAACCAGTGCCATTCTTAAAAGCGCTGTCATTCAAAAGGACAACCCCAGTCTGGGTTGCTTTTCCTCCAGTTCTACTGGTGATAATTGCATGTCCCTGAGCATAACAATTTTTTCCACAAATATTTACCAGGAATATTCCTTTCCCCTTCTCCCCTAAATGATTTGGCCCCTGTTTTCCTGAGAATTTGCTTACTTGAAGAATGGAAACAAAATATTGTTAAACTTTTTGGTCTTTTGACATTCAAAGGTCCTTGGACATGTTCATTTTTTATGCTAGGTTTGTCTTCCTGCTTTCAAGCTCTATTGAATTACCATATATTTTTCTTCCCAGACAGCGTGATTTGCATTTATTATTCTTAAAATAAAATATCATTAAAAATAACCTGCATAGCTTTGTGATAGTCTTATAATACCTGATATCCTGCTGTCCTTTAAATGAATATTGGGGTAGACCACTGATGACTGACGTGGTATTTTGAGTGGTTCCTTTTAAACTCTTTTCCAAGGTAACTTCCCCAGTCACCTCTTGTCAGATTCAAAGGTTCAAGCTGCCACAGCCAGTTGTACAGTGATTGACAGGCAAAAAAACTACTAAAAGAAACCAGAGATCCATTAGGGAATATGCAGGAAATTTTCTCTATGGATTCACCTCACAAACCCATTGGAGCTGTTGCTGCGATAGATTCTCCTGCACCATTTCACAAGAAAAGACTAAAATTTAGGCTAAAATGAGCCTGAAACTGCAGCAGGACACAGTAGCATAGAAGATGTGTCTTTATAGCTCTCCCTGTTTACCTGTGACTGAGAAATGCTAAATTTCTGAGAGGTCTGCATTTCATGTAGCCACAGGGTGTGATTTTATTTTTTTTTTCTCTTTGAAAGTCTAGAAATGTCTCTCAAAGTACCCTTGTATAATGCTATAGACCTGAAATGTGAAAATGCCATGATTTTTATATTTGGTTTAAGTGCTGTTATTCACTTTTTACAGGGTATTCCTAATAGGTGAATTGAGCTGAACTACAAATAATGGAGTTATACACATTCCCTTCTACTCACTTTGCCCAAAGACTGCAAGCAGACAACAATTTCACTTAATATGAGACAGTTGCCCTTTGACAGGCAATTGTGTGTGATAAGCTCAGTTGCTGTTGCAGCTTTCACCTGTCTCATATTTTTTAGTATAATAGATTAACAAGGACCCTATTTTTATATCCTGAACTGCTGTTCATCTAAATACCACAGAGAAGCAGTTCCTCTGTTTAAATACAGGTGATTTCAGGTGTAATATCACAGCAGAATTTTTCCATGTTTTTCCTGAAAATTTTAGTGGATTAAGTTCTGGAGCAATCCAAAACAGCAACAAGACAGTAAATAAACAATGACACATGCATTCTAATAAGAAGGTAAGTAGTATTAATACTGAAACTGCTTTTCTACTGTTGCCTGCACCTAACCTGCAGGCAATCTGCATTCCTTGTCCCCCTTCTCCCTCATCTCTCTGAATCATTTTATTAACATTTCCTGCAGGAGTTTTACATATTCTTTCTGTTTTCTCCTCCTCACAAGGCAGAGCTATCCTTTAGAAATAGTTATTTTTGAATATTCAACAAATGTTAACTCCAGCAGATAAATGGAGAAGATTGACATGAGACCCCATGAAAAGTCACTGAAAAAAAGCCAGGAAAAAATTGTTTTGGGGACAGCTCTTCATCTTTGATTTGGTATTTTCTTTGCCATCTTAGTAACACCATACCTTTCTAGCCTTCTCCTTACACATTATCCTTCGCCTTGTGAAATTATTCTTTTTTTCCATTTATTCTAGGCAATACTTTACTTAATATTTAATACTTTTTATAAAAAATTACTGTTCTTACTTCTCTGTGAAAGGTATTAATTTTTGTTTTTTAGAAGGATATCTCTATCTGGGAAGCACTGAAATGTGAATTTAGAGATTTTAAAACTCATATGACATATTAGAGAATACGATGTTTATTATATTGCAGACCTCTGAAACCAGAAGACTGCTTTTGATTTACTCAGAAGATGATTTCCTGGGCTTATTATTACTTCTTTCTCTTGGTTTTATTATTTATTCAGTATGTCAAATCAGTATAAGCATCAGATTTTCTTCCCATGTTAGCTGGTATTTCTTCCTTTCAGTCTCCCTCTTCATCCTTACCTCCTGTATTCTATCCATAATAACATCCCTCCTTTCTTCTGGCTCTTTCCTCTCTTTCTGTCTTCTAAATATTGTCTCATTTTTGGGGTTGGTTCATGTCTTTTATTGTTTACATTAAGCCTTTCTTCTTTTACTTCAAAGCTGTTTTGGCATTCTAGACACCTGTTTTCTGAGAAGCTTGATTTTTGAAGATGATGATTCAGCTAGGGTAGTATTTGGAGGTACTAACACTTTAATTCAAGAGAGACTCAAGACTTGAACTGATGAAAACTAAAGATCTGATGCTCAGCAGGATATCTTATTGGATGTCTGCTAGAGTGAGCTTTGGAAGAAGCTCTGTCAGTGATTTGCCTCCAGCAGGACTTTGTGTCACTAACAAAAATACTTTAAGCCTTCCATTTCAGCCGATTGTTAATCTACCTCCCTGTACATTTATCTGGCCCACACTTCTCAGTTTGTCTACTTTGTAAAAGTCCAAGTTACTTACTCAGTCATGTAAAATGCCATGATTAATATTTTGGATTTTAGAGTTTGGATCATTTATATGGAACAAATGATATCGGAAACATAAAGAGAGGAGGAGTTTAATTTAAATCTGACCATGTTTCCTCACTTGATACATATTTCATATGATACATATATATTTTGTCCTAAACCATGATTTATACAGAAGTGGCAACAAAGGTAGGTCTTGGCATGATGTGGCAGTCTGAGCAATCAGGATGTGATGGAATTTTCTGACCTTCAGAACATAGATGAAAAGAGACTCAATGTGCCTGTGTGACAAGCAAAAGCAACCGGAAAGCCTATACATAGACTTGAGGCAATGTTTTTCACAATACAAGAAATAGACAACACATTTAAACATTTAAAGATATGTATTAAATTTAAAAAAAAAATCACTGAACTGTGTCAATAGCTGTAGTGGCATATCCATTTCTTAATTTTCAGGTTTGCAGTATCCAAGACGAAAAATGTCTCTCATTTAATAGGAACAATCTAATGATCTTGGTTCTATGCTGAAATGCAAATATGTTTCTGCAACTGATTTTTTGCTTTTAACATCTCATTTATTACTAGTTCTTGAATAAAACGGTTGCTGTGTGGCCCATGAGATTCTCTGACCCCTTGATTAACTGACTATGAAGAACTATTACACTTAAAAGATCCAATCACATATGAACTTAACATTGTATATTTTCTATTGGTTTACTCTCACAATTTATACCTAGCTGCAGGGAGAAAAAGCCATGTTACTTCTTCATAAACAAATTTCAGTAGAAGTTTAGATCTTCAGTTATAAATGCTGTCAAATCTTTTGAAAGCAAATGGTGAAGCTGTCAGCTAAGCGCACCATGGAATCCTTTGTGCTGCCAGAAATGTACTTGACTATATGAATAATAGATGCAACTAAAGTATTTAATATGCAGACAAATTGTCACTAGTTCAAATTATTACAGCTGGAAGTTTCTGTAGACATTTGCCTTATATAACTAAATAATGACAATATCCAAATTTGGCTCTTCACTGGAAGAATGGGAAAATTTAAAAATGCTATGGATGTCACGGTAAGTGAAGGTACAAAGCATTCACGTGGTAAAGGTCCACCCTTCTCTGTATGGAATTCTCAGGAATTATTCTATTTTCTCTTTGTAAATGTAGAAGCTTAGCCTGTGCCAGGGATTAGAGTTTCTAAGGAATTAAAACTGATCAAACGTATAATGGGGTCTGATATCAGCTAAATGAAAATAATATACTAGATGAACTCAGTGATGTGTTTGATTAAATTGGTTGCATTAAGGACACACTTCACATTTGTTTAAACCCTGAGGTAACCCCATTTGTTACTCTAGCTGGGAAAACTGTTGTTATTGAGAGAATGTGTTCAGCAGAAACTGTAAAGCAAGCTGAATTTGTAAGTTATTAAGTCAGTTAGTGAACCACCTGGCTGGCTGCAGTCAAAGGTGGCTGGGTAGAAAAGAGGAAGAGATTGTCTGAGAGTATGCCAAGAAATAAATGAAATTTGGTAATGACTCAATGAGAACAGATTCATATACTCACTGTGGAAGAAAGAAGTAAAACACTGGCAATAAAATCTCAATCTTCTAAATGCACACATTTTGGCCAATCTGTATTCCCAGAAGAAAAAATAACTTTCACATAATACGTCCCTTAATAAATTCTCCTTCCTGTGGTTACCTTGATTCCAGCAGCATTGTTTCATAAGCACCTGCAAGAAGATGGAAAGAAACAGAAGCCAGACACAAAGCCAGGCTTGAACAGGTGAAAAAGGAAGGCACATCAGTCCAAGAATCCAATCCTAAAGATCCTTGCCCAGCTCATATAAGTTTTTTGAGAACTTTAGTTTGCAGTGACAAATTTTGAGAGATTTTAAAGCATACATTTTTTCATCTATTAGTACCAGTCAGTGGCATACCATATTTTGGGAGCAGGGATAGGAACCATGGCACAATCATGTAATCATTTGACTACAGAATTTTTTCTTTGCTTTTTTATTCACTGTAGCCACATCCCCCAGATCACTGTCCCACTTGTGTGTAAATCACATATCAGAAGACTATTCATAGTTTGGTGTGTTCATACCAGGATCACAAAAGAGGACTAAGACGCTACTGCCTCTTTTCCTACACTTAAAAAGAAAAGCATGTCTTTTACATGTCTATGAATTTAGCTTTTCAAGTTAGTGTGATTACAGTAACCCTGAGAACAACAACCTTAGGACTTCACTGAAAAAAACCCAAACCCAAACAAAAGGCAGACAGGAGGGCACCATGTTCTGGAGTGCATCTGGCACAGCATTGCCAACCAGGCAAGAGAGGGTATTGTCCTGCTCTGCTCTGCTCTGCACTAGGAGGGTGTCACCTTGAATGCTGGGGGCAGTTTTGATCACTGGTGAATGCTCTGGAGGAGTCGTCTCAGCCTTATGCGGAGTGGCTGAGGTTTTTCCAGAAGAGGAGGCTGAGGGGAGATCCCACTATGGTTGTCAACATTCTCATGAGGGAAAGTGGAGGGGCAGGTACTCTCTTCACTCTCAGGTCCAGTGATAGGACTTGAGGAAATGGAATGAAGCTGAGTCAGGGGAGGTTTATGTTGGATATTAGAAAAAGATTTTTCACCCAGAAGTGGTTGGACTCAGGAACAGGCTCCCCAAGGAAGTGATCACATCACCTGAGCAGGATCAGGAGTTCAACTCAGTCATCCTGATGGGTCCCTTCCAGCTCAGCATATTCTATTATTCTATGAAACAGAACACCCAAGAGAACAAAACCAAAACCAAACAACCAAAACAAACAAACAACCAATGCAAAAAAACACCCCAAAACAAAAAGACCTCAAAACCCCACATCATCAAGTAATTTTGATTTCGGTCTCCATCTTGCTCGCAGAATATTTTTTAAAAATTGCACTACACTTGATAATTAGTGCAGGGTGAACATTTTTCATAGGTGAAGCAGTACTGCAATCAACCTGAGAGAAATAGCTTTCCAAAATCTCTTCTGTAACATGAGAGAGATCTTGTTTGGAAGTTCTTGGGTGATTTCAGGGCAGTAAAGCAATCAAAGCATGTTTATGTGGTAAGGAATATGAGCAAAAATATTTTCAAGGTGCTTCTGTTTGTGTTTAGCTCATTGCAGGACAGAAGGTGTGATCTGAGAACAGGTTGGGTGAAATTCACTGCAGAATTCTGGGTTAGAGCTGGAGTCAGTTCCCCTTCCATCTGTGTGGCACAAGAAGCAGTGCTAAAAATTCTAGACTTCAATACATTTACCTCTAGAGCACTAAAGTAGGCGAACAAAATTTTTAGATGTGAGTCAGAACCTAAGACAGTCCTAAACTTTCTGTGTAGAATTACCCAGTGTACCATAGGCAGTGTACTCTTGTTCACTAGCTGTAGGTATAGAAGTACAGAGCTTCATGATTTTCAGTAGCTTCTAATCCATGGGTCGGCACTTTGTGAATTCTTTTAAGATATCTGTATTCTCCATGGTAGGGTACAGTATGAAATATGTTCAGTGTGGCTCATAGGAAATGGACAGTCACTGATCCAAGTGTTCGTACGTACTCAGGTTACCTGAGAAGCGCTGAAGATAAGAATAGCACTGTGTGAGGTTTGGTGCAGTACAGAGGCAGCTATAGTTATCAGCAATGCTATGCCTTGTAGAAATACTCTGCTGATCCGCTGACACTGGCAATAATAAAGCTGTGTTAGCACAACTCCTGTGTTAATACACTCACGTAATAAATCATATGAGAAATAGATTAGGCCAAAAAAATAAATATAACAAGTATCATGGTCTGACACTGGCCAAATGCCAGGCACTCACGACAGCCTCTCACTTGCCCTCCCCTGCTACAGCTGGGCAGAGAGAAAAAAATAAACAAAAGGTTCATGAATTAAGATAAGGACTAAGAGAAAGCACTCCAAGGGCAAAACAGGCTCAACTTAGTGGTACAAAGTGAATTTATTACTAACAAAATCAGAGGAGAATAACGAGAAGAAAATAATCCCTTAAAACCCTTTTTTTTTTTCTACCCAGCATCTCCCTCTTTCCCACCGGCAGCACAGGAAGCCAGGGCATGGGGGGGGTTGGTCAGTTTGTCACCCAAGATCTTCTTCCACTGCTCTGCGACAGGAGTCCTTCTGCTGTGAGGCCATGGGTCCCGCCCACAGGTGACAGTTCTCCATGAACTTCTCTGGTCTGGGTCCACTCTCACAAGCAGCAGCCAGACCTCACCTGCTGAAATGTGAATTCCCCCCACATGCAGGCAGTCCACCCAAACCTGCTGTGGCCTGGGTCACTCTCCCATGGGGTGCAGTCCTGCAAGAACAGGCTGCTCCAGCCTGGCAGCAGGGGCCTCTCTCTCCACTGGATTTTCCACTGGATCACAGCCTCCTCCAGGCTTCCACCTGCTCCGGCTTGGGCACCTCCTCAACGGGCTCCAGGTGGATCTCTGCATCCCCCCATGGATCCCCACAGGCTGGGGTGGATCTCTGCATCCCCCCATGGATCCCCACGGGCTGTGGGTGGATCTCTGCATTCCCCGTAGATCCCCATGGGCTGGATCTCTCCATTCCCCATGGATCCCCACGGGCTGTGGGTGGATCTCTGCATTCCCCATGGATCCCCACAGGCTGGGGTGGATCTCTGCATTCCCCATGGATCCCCACAGGCTGCAGGGGCACGGCTGCTGCACCATGGTCTCACCATGGCCTGCAGAGGAATCTCAGCTTCAGTGCCTGGAGCACCTCCTGCCCCTCCTTCTGCACTGACCTTGGTGTCATCATGTTGTTTCCCTCACGTGTTCTCACCTCCTCCTCTTCTCTGACTAGGAAAAAACTGTGTCCCACTTTGTTTGGATTGTCTTAAGTATGTTATCACAGAGGTATTACCAACCTCTCTCATTGGCCCAGCTTTGGCCAGCAGCATTTCCATCCTCAGAGCCATCAGGGATTGGCTCTGCTGGACATGGTGGAAGCTTCCAGCAGCTTCCCACAGGAGACACCTCTGTAATCCACCCCTGCTCCCAAAAAAAAAAAAAAAGGCCATACAAAATGAACATAACAAGTAAGGAATTTTGGGTCAGTTCCAAGGTCTTAAGATACTAAAGCATTACAAATTTATTCTACCATCTTTTTGTAGTCACTGCAAGAACTTTCCACTTAATTCTGGAATCTTTGAGATCCTTGAGAATTGAAACCGAATCCAGATCATTTCAACTCAAGCTGAATTAAATTTTCAGGAACATAACTTGCCTTAGGATCAAAAGTTTGTTGCAAAAGGAGAAAGGAAATATTTTTCATGGGACAGATTTCAGACAGAATTTCTTTAATAATTATGAACATATTTCTCAAGGGAATATAGATATATAAATATTTTGGTTCTGGTTAAGAGCTTGGTAGCTTCAACTTTTTGGCACTGTCTTCTCCTATCTTATTGTCAGAGGTTATTTCCATATATGTTTTGCCAAGTTTAAATAGTTTGCCTTAAGCTGTTTATGCCAGTATGTTCTTAGTCAGTCAGCCATATATATGTGCAAGATGCACAGTTGACCCTGGCTATTTCTATGCTGTAACTTGCTGTGACAGGTGCCATGAAGTTCAAAAAACTGAATAAAAAAAGAATTTTCTTTTAAATATCATGGTTTCTGAAATCTAGAATATATCTCAAAATAATCCATTAAAATTAAAAAGTGTTTAATGTAACATTCCAAAGCTATAGGAAGTAGTTATCACATGACTAGTATGGTAGTGCAGAAACATAATTAAGCTGAAAACTTTAGTTTGCAAAAATTTTGGTCAGGATTTAGTCAAGAAAGTAAGGTACAATGTGAAAAGGTAAAATATCTAAAGACTTTTTTTCCTGGTCATCACAGAAGTTTCAGAGATACAACCCTACTTAAAACACATTGGTCCAGACTGCAGAAACCATATGTTCCTGGCAACACACAATGAAAGACAGAGCATATTACAATTCAGTGAAACTACACTGTACCTTTATTAACATGGCTGAGACTGATACCAAGCAGAATGCGGAATCCAGTTCCTTGCTCAGTCCGGATGCCAGGACACCTGCTTTCATTCCTTTCTCAAGACTTTTTTATGCTTTAAGGAAAATATTTTGAGCCATTCATGATCTATGAGAAATGTCACAACTGTATTTCTGATTTTGTTCATCTCCACCCGTTTGAATACTGGACAGGGTCTGACTTGACAATGCATCAGCTAAACTTTTTGAGCTCTTTCTTTTACTAAAATCCCCATGAATTGTTTTTTTAATTTACATGAATCTTCTGCATTTACCACATTATAATAAGTAGAAAATATGACATATTTTGTGGGTAATTGAAGGAAATAAGCAGAATTTGAATATGAAAAACCTTAGGAAAAATATATACTGTAAATGCTAATATTACATGGGGAATTACTGCTCAATAATTTAACTGCTCATTTATATACTCATCTGCTTAAATATCAGTCCAACTCTGCAGAATTGCAAACCCATTTATTTCAATAAAAGCAAAAATAAAAGTCAATCTACTGACAGTAACAGACAGGGAAAAAAAAGAAAAAAGAAGAAATAATACCAACACATATGTAATAATGACTCAGCCAATTTAAACCAATTATATCTGGAAAGAGTTTGTGCAAAGTTTTTTAAATTATGTTTTCTATGTCAAACTACACATTACAATTTTTGCTTTCTACTATTCAGGGTATTGCCTTTCCAAAAGATTTCCCTCATAAGATAATTAAGAAGGGTCAAAGATTTACTTTTTTTTCTGTATGTTTGCAAATAAAATCTACCTCATGCAGAGACTAAGTATTTGGCTGGAAAATTGGAAGCTTCAGACTGCTTGAATAATAAAAAGAGAATTGTACTATAAATTGTTTCCTAGCCTGTGTTAGTTGCTTGAAACAAAGAGAAGAAAACAGAAATAAAGTAATAATTTGTGGGGTGGAGGAGAATTTTTATTTCTTTATGTGCTCTTGAGCTACAGAAAAAAAGCTAGTTCATTTTAATCAGAAGACAATTCTGTTCTAAGGATAATATCTTAATAGGGCCTTCACTACTGTGGCAGCTTCACATATGTGGCCTTAATTTGCCTTCATAATCACACATAAATAAAAGTGTGATTCAAAATCCATGTTCTTATCAGCTATAAAGTTTGTTACTCACTTTAGATTAACTCAGTGATATGGGGAAGGTGTATGAATTTGACTCACTAGTGTTCCAAATCACAATGTTTTTAAAACAAAGCAGAAAAGGATCAGATTCTTGTAAAATTAGTTTTATATACAACAAGGAAAATGGTCTTTAAATACAGAGAATACTAACTATTTTTTTCTGTTGATCAGAAAAGCATTATAAAAGGTAATATTGAAGAACTAAGGTAATTCCCTACATTTGCAAACTTAGACACAGTGTCTAAGAAAAAACTGATTTCCATAAAAATGAGGGGTAGAAACAATCATGAGCAATTTGTGAGTATTTGTGAATGTTGTGCTTATCAGGGGTTTGGGGTTTTTTTGAGACATTTTCTGTTTACTTAACTATGTGACTGCAACACATTTTATCAAAGTCAGCTTTATTTATGTGCAATGCATTGGATAAATGAAGTTTGTATTAGCTGTTAGATACTGGGAAAAAAAAATTCCTGGAAATGCAATATTCAACACTGACTGTCAAACTGCCCAATACTCTGAATTCAGTACTTAGTGTACACTGAGTTCAATTACACTTGGGCAAGCTGGTTCGAAGGATCCAAGCTTATTTGCAATTATATTTGTATATATCACAGGCACCTTCTTTGCATCCAGTAGCCTGTAGATTCCAGAAATATGGGGAGAAGGTAGCCTTACTAAATGTGCAAAAGCAATCATACTTACTGCCAAAATTTCACCATTACTACTTCTCACAGTGTGAAGAGTAGCTGATTCTAGGGTACAAACGGAGAACTGCAGGACTCATCAAGCCCTCAGAAATTGCCCTGTCCAGCTTCTGCAGTGAGACAGGATTGACTTGCATGAGCTATCCCCAGAAAAGACAATATCGTTTGTTTTCAAAATTTCCAGTGAGAAGTTCAGCACCTTTTTCAATGATGCTATATAAAATAAAACCAAATCATTCAAATACTTCCATTTCTACCTACATAAAATTTACTTCCTCTTCCCTTCATGTAAAAGAATACATTTAGGCTCATTTGTCATGATTCGGAGAAGTCTACTTTTTTTTTTTCTGTCTCTTCATTAGCATTTTTTTGAACACATTTTCTCATTGGTCTATGGATACTTCAAGGCACTTGAAGGACATGGATTTATCCAGAACTCCTAACTCCTAAAGATGTATTTTTTTACCCATTTAGATTTTGGTGGGTTTTTTTGTTTGGTTGTTTTTTTTTGTTTTTTTTTTCATCTGTCCAGGGATACCTTCTCTGTTCTTTGAGAAATTTTAAAGATAAACTTTGATAAATCAAAGAGTGCTTTGTGTAGTTTATCAGATGCATTAATCTAGCTCTCTGAACCTGCATGCCTCTTTGTTATCTCAATATTCTTTAGAGTCTTCTTTCTGTACTTGGACTTAAATTTCTACTCAGTTTTTAAATTAACAGTGAATCTGGTCAAACTTGGTTTTTCCTAGAAAAATTGAAAAAGAATAGAATGTTCTCCTTTGTATCATTCACTGTTTCCTTTGTTATGCATCCTTCCTTGTATTCCTTTCTGAGTTCCTGTATATTCTCATAATTCTTAAAAAAGTTTTCCTTATGATGTTTATGTGTCTTTTTAATTTAAACTCATTGTTTTCAATTTTATTCCTGACTGCTTGTACTATTCCTTTATGTGAACTTTAATTATGTTATGTATATGAGTTATTCTACCAGATTTTCCTAATACTTGTCTTATATGAGTGATATCTGCACTGTTACTTCCAAAATATTAATTATTTACACATTACTGTAGAGTAGTCAGGCAGAGTAGAATTTTCTAACTATCTCTGCTCTTGTAATATGACAACAATTCTCATGTTTTTTTTTAATTTTCTTTTTTTATGAGCAAATGAACCCTTAAACTATATTTCTAATTGAATATAATTGTCCAGAAGTGAATGACTTCAAGGTTCTAAATAAAATTTTGCTTTACTCCACTAACTTCAATCAAAAAGACAAAATGGTAGTTGCCAACTACAGTTTAGAACTCTGAGAAAGGAAAAATGATAGCAAGCTTAAGGAAGAGGTCTGTTCTTTTTACAGGACAACACAACTGCTGAGATAGTAGTAACAGTTTATTTTTAAAACTGATGAGTTTTTATAAAGATCAGAAATGGTTATAGAAATTGCTAAAATATTCAGAGTTTTCTGCTAGAGCAAAACTTTAATAATAAGGGCTTTCAATTTTTGTGAGAAACAAAGAACAGAAGACAATTACCAAAACCAGGAAAAGAGCCTCCAAATAAATCCAGAAGACTAATAACAGATTATAATAATACATAAAACACCTAAAGAAAAGGCTTAGTGGGTGTGAGAGTAAAATTAATAAATTAGCATAAGTTTTACACAGGCATTAGATTCAGTGTGAGGGATTCTATGATGTGATAAAAACTCAAGAATAAAATTAGAGACCTGAAACTGGCAATTAGGGTCACATTTTACACTTGGATTTAAATGCATGATTCATATGTAAAATCAAACAGATTAAAATATCTCTCTTGGCATTTAAATGGAAGGTATATCTGATATTGCAGCATAGAATAATGGCAGTGTGAAAGAAAAGAGGAACAAATGACAATTCCTCTCTTCTCCTCTCCACTTGTCTTTTCACAGTCATTTCAGCTTGAAGGAATTTATGTGGATTCACAGTCATCCCTAAAGTACTGATATCGAAGGACATTATTTAGAAGTGAGATTATAGTATGGCAGGTTTTAAAGTTTCCAAACAAGAAGGGAGTTCAATTCTTAAGTCTTTTTAACTTTAGAGATTTTGTTGATTGGGCTTTTCTTTAAGTAAAAATACGAATTAACAGAGAATAGGTAGGAATATTCTTCAGTTAAACTGTGTGGCAGTTTTCACAAATAGTGGAAGGTTTGCAGGTTAATTGCTTTCCACAACATCATCATAACAACAGTTCTGCCCTACAGCTGCCCGTGTAACCTCTACATCTGCCTTCCCACTCTTCAAGTACCTCAGGGGAAGTTTTGCTGAACACTTTGGAGGTGAACATTCAAAACTGGGTTTGGAGAATGATGGTGAGTATGACTGTAACTTTAAGATTACTTATACTTCATTTACAATCTTAGTTAATTCAAACTTTTCTGGCAGTATTGCCTTAGCACAGGACAACCTCTATCTCAAACTCCTTAAAGGGGAATAAAGAAAGTTCTGGAATCATGTGAATAATTTGACATATGTTGGACAAATCCATTTATTGTCCTTAAACAGGCTTAGTAGTGCCAGTGACTGAGAATTAGAGGGAAACTGAAGAGGCTACAAACACAGCACCAATATTGAACTAATTTGTGAATGGACGCGAAAGATAATGTCAAGTAATGTGTTGTGTTGAGAGTCCCTTTTTGGCTAGAATACTGTAATAAAAAGTTACTTGTGTGAAGGGTTATAACACAGATATGGTCGTGTTGTGGTGAGTCTAAATTCAAACAAAATGCTTATTTCCCACTGATAGCAAGCTTATAAAAATCAACCAGCTATAAGAAAAGCTTTGAAATCTCAATCTTTCTTTTGATCTTTTCTTGTTTCTCAGCTCCATCATAAAAGATCTGAAGACAAATTGCACCTTCTCATGCAGTTAGAGAATATCATTTTCTTCTACTATTGGCCTTAACATGTCCTAAGCTACAGTCTTGTTTCTGCTGTGTAACTGAATGGCTCCATAAATTACAATTTAGGTACAATTCTACTGATGATTACAGGTACTACAGGTTCCAGAAGAAATAGGACTTAACTAAATGCTTTCTGAATGTGTATTACCAGCAATAAAAAAGCAGATGTGGGGGAGAAAAAAAAATCTTTTTTTTTTCTTTTTCTTTTTTGTAAGCAAAGGTAGATGTAACTTTTAGTACCAACCTGAAGAGATGAGTAAGAAGAATAAAAACACCTTCCATATCACAGCTCTCCACATTTGTAGATTGGATAATTGGATAAACCTGCATGCTATATATTTTTAGAAACATAGTTATTTTCTCTTTAATAATATATGTAATTTTTTATTGTACATTGCTCCTTCTTTCTTCAGAAGATACAGAGCATCTAATTTATTAGAAGATGGAGCATTTTGTTTCATTTTAAAAAAATTAATTAATAATTATTCTACAGAACTATCTTAAAAACAAATAGTTCCCAGTGTCATATTATAATTACAAACCAATATTTCAGTGTATACCTTGAGAGATTATTTCCATTGCTTAGCTCTTTTTGTTTTTGGCAAAAAATGTCACAACACAAATTACAGTCTGCTGAAAACAGACTTTAGTTCTGAAATTGTAGTAAGGGAGGCCCGGATTTTTGTTTCATTGACTTCCGTTCTAACCCCTCAGTGTTAGAACAGAAACATTTCTATTTTGATTTTGATAATGGGCACATGTGTGCTGGTAAGAGCAGAAAGTCACACTTTAATCTGTCTGCAGAGTGAGAGGTTTAGATATGTGAATGTAATTTTCCATGTTTTCCTCATTCTAGGCCAAGACAGATATTTGCAGCAATTTCTATAGCCATGCAGCAGAAAAGGATGAAAAGGGTAAAAGCTGCAGTAGGGAAACAATCCATTTCCCCTGCTGGAACTGAGGAGATATAGTGCCCTGGTAATCCAGCTAAACATTTTCTAGACTGAATCTGGCCATTGTCCAGAAATCTACAACTAGATTTATGGAAGCAAAATTCAGTTTGAGACTAACATAGGAGTGGGATTGAGTTAAGGATTAAGATACATAATTTGTGCTAGGTGCTTACATTCCATTAGATTCAATAAAGATTGGGGTCATGATTTGGTTTAATATATGGGTGTGCTCAGGGCAATTTGAGACTATATGAGATATTCAGGATAGCCAGACACAGGTGGCAGAAATGAGGCCCTTTCTGTAGCAGTGGTCAGAGGTCAGATGCCCCATGTAGGAGTAATGAAGTGGCCTTGAACGGCACCAGATGCTGAGGTTTAGGCAAGAGAATCTCAGCCCCAATGTGCACAGCAAAGGGAGGCACAGCTACCCCTTTCTTTATCTCTTAAATTTTCCCTTTCTCCCTCTCACCTTCTTCCCTTTCTGTGTCAGAGGAGACAAACGATTTCAGATATGGCAGTATGCAGTCATTGCTGATTCTCACTTGTGTTCTCTAAATGAGTCAAAGGTGATAAAAATCAAACAGCTATGTTAGTCTGTGACCCATGGAGGAGTCATGCAATATCCTATCATCCAACGTGGGTCTGCAGTATCAGTTTTTTGCAGGACAAATACCTGAATGATGTAGGCTGATTTTGACTGGCTGCCATATACCCACCCAGCTCCTCTATAACTCCCCTTTTCAAAAGGATAGGGGGAGAAAAAAGGCTAGGAAAGCTCCCTTACCAGTTACTGTCATGCTCAAAATAGTCTTGACTCATGGAAAATTAAAAAAAATATATTGTCAATTAAAAAAATTAAAGTGGAGTGGGATGGTGAGAAACAAAGAAAAAACTCCTCCAAACACCTTTTTCTCACCCTCCTTCCGAAGCTTAGAATAATTCCTCCATTTTCAACCCTTCTTCAGGATTCATTACTGTACCATTTTTAGTCCTGTCACAATTAATTACTTTAGCTGGCAATTTGAAAGATTCTCAATATGTCATTGAGAGAAGCAAACACTGTAAGCCATTTAAATGTCCTGGGCTCTTGAATGCCTAAGAGTGCACAGACAAATGTAAATAGTTCTTGAATAGTGAAATTTCAGCAGTCTAGGAAGAGAATAAAAATTTTATTTTCTCTCACAAAGGTGTCCATATTCCAAAGTTATGGCATTCCTTGCAGAATGAAATATATTTCTGTGTCTTTAGAGCCTGCATTGATCTGGGAATCTTCTGTGAGTGCTAATAATTCAATCAAAGTCTTGGTCACTGCTGCTATCCTTTGGGTGTCTGATTTAGCCTGCAGATACACAAAACTGTTTACGAGTTTGTAAAAAGAGAACAGTATTTGATTTTCTTTGTATAAAAATTTCCTCACAGAGTGCTTTTGGGCAAAAAGTATAATTTCTTCTCTCCATTTCTTAAAATCTTTTTGCTCACTTTTGCTCCTTCTGGGTGTTTTTACACTGTGTGTGTGGAACATGTGAAGATAATAATCTTTTCCAGGGGAAGACAAACAAGTTAATGGATCTTCAATTAAACATTATCATCTTAAAAACCTATAAAGGATTTTTTTTTAAATCTTTTTTGTGCCCATCTGATGGTGTCTCACAGCCAGAAGATTTCATCTACTCCTCCTCCTCATTATTCCTCATCTGAGGTCATAATCTTGTTTTTTGATATGATAATTTGATAATTATTTTCACAGCAACAAATTATGATGCCAAAGGCACATCATGATTTAGGTTAGAGAAAAAGTATCAGAAAGAGTTGAATTTGCAAAATTTGAAAGAGAGAACTTATTTATATGCAAATACCTCCTAATAAAAAAGTAGAAACAAAGGGTTTCTGACTTAATATAAAATGGGATGTACTACTTGAAACTACCTTTCAGCATCAATGAGCTTTTCTGGTTACACACTAAACAAAAGTATTGGGTTTTTTGTAACTAAATATTTGTAGAAATTTAAATTCTCTTGAGAATTATTATATTTCTAATAACATTAATAAAAACTTTAATAAACACTGTTAAAAATAAATGTGAAGTTACATACAACAAAATTAACAAGAGTAAATTATACTCTGGTGGCTGTAGAAATTTTTAATCCTTTACAATTACACTGTACACATATTTTCAAATATGGGAAACACTTTGGTATGTATGCCTGTGCAACTCTCTAAGACCATACCATACATTTATAGCACATTTTCACTACAGTAGCTACAGATTTCAGGTGCCTTTTCCAGGTGTAACACTTAAGAACATAGTGCTCTTTCCTGAAAAGTGGTTCTGAAATACCACAGAAGTAGGTGTTTTCACAGCATATACAGCAAGAAAAACATACACATTTAAAACACTAGAAAACAGAGTCATGGTTGTGTTTGTCTTGAATATCAAATAATATTGGAATTTACAGGAATGAAAAAATTGGTTAGATTGTTGCAGATACTGTTTTAAAGGAGTAGCAACCAAGTTTCTATTGTAATTTGACACAAAAGCTCTGCTTAATCAATGACCAATTCAAGCACAGTTGCTTATCAAACTGGAATAATAAATGATATGGTGGGTTTATATTCAGTGCCCAAGAATTGATACAGGAGGCAATTCTTTGCTTTTCAAAACACACACCACATTATACAAAATATTGATTGACTCTCTGAATTAAATTAAGGAATGGCTGAATCAATCAGGATGATATACAAGTTACTGCCTTTCTAGTAAAGAAGGCACGCTGAGCATCAAAATACAAACAAACTTCTGCCATCTAATAGCGTGGGGTGAGATTGTGTCACAAAGGAGAACATCTGGAGTAGTATATTTGCTATTTTCACAGTCATCAGAGCCTTTTTGTGTCACGTGTAACGATCAACAATTGCTGAGGGCCCCCCCTCCTAGGGGCATCTCAGGACATCCCTTCAGTTCTCCTTCCTGCATCAGGACTTCCAAAGTGGATGCTAATGTGCCAAGAAGAACTGCATCACTCTGTTAAGATGCAGCATATAATCTCTCTCTTTGAATTACTCTGTCACTCTGCAGGTGAGTAGAGAGGAGATTCCAGTGAAAGACTGTACCCAGGCAGGAGCCCATCTTGCAAGACCACCAGTCCCTGACCCAAGCTGGCAAAGCCAGGAATGCCAGCCCAATGAGGGAGTGTCAGGATATGTCTGTATTGGTGTAGTGAGTTCCACATTTAATGAAAATTCTTGAATTTTGTGAACTATTGAGTGGGGTGGAAATGTAATAATAATGAATTGCAAGCACTTACTCAACTGACAATGGCAGCTTAGTTTAAATTATTTATAACACTTCATAATGTGCTAATAAATGTTCTTTAGTAGCATGTCTTGAAAATGTAATGAAGTCTTAGTAAAATAAAACCTCATTAAAGCATTCAGCTATAAATTCTGTGTTGACAAAAGGAAAACATAATCTGTTTTTATGAGCAATGTGTTTCTCATATCTTTTCTATGGTATTTGTCTGTTTCAATTCTTTATCAGCATTGTTTCTGACTTTTCTGAATTTTAAGTGTATTATATTTCCCTTACTCCATGGGAAATTTACATCTTCGTTTTTGCTATGCCTATCAAAATCTCTTGATCTGAAGATGAAAAAGAAGGATTTATAGTACCTTGAAATTAACTTATTCTGTCCCTTCTTTATGCCTGCTATGTCTGCCAGTTCCACTACACTTTTCGTGAACTTATACCAATGAAAGAAAAAATTAGCATAGACACAAATAGTTGCACATAGGAGTGTGGAGTCAGAATTAACTTTGCACGGGTGTCACAAATCTAATTTCATATTTGATTTAAAATTTCTAATGTCAAATGCATTTCAAATGCATTGTGCCAGCAATTCTTCAGTTTGAATGTTCAAGTCAGGATTTATTCCGGGCTGGCCTGCCTCAGGGCACTGTCTTAATTTTCTAACTATTTGCTGAGTGCCTGGATAGAATCTTGGAAGAATTGTATAATCAATTATTAAGAAAAAAAAATCTCTTTAGGGTGCCACCCTAAAAAACTTTAATGCAAACATGGAGCAACTAAATTCAGCAAATAGTGAGGATTAAACAGAGAGTGTTCTGCTTCCCTTTAGCACACCTTGGATTCCTTTTTCCCTCAAGATCCATGGCCTGAGGATAATTACTTATACCTATTTTTTGGAGGACAAGGTCAGACTCAATTTAATTCTTTAGAGCAAATAAACAACTGAGGTAAGGGGTAAGACAGTGCCTAGACTTTCATGATGCTGAAGGTCTGTTCAGAGTGAACTGTGGTAATACATTATGAGTTGGCTATACTAGTCCTCAGAAATACTGACATTATGAAGTCCTGCAAGAAGAACATTGAGCACCTTCCACCATATAAGACCATTTTGTCAACCACTTTTTCTCTCATATGTGCATAAAATATTCCCTATCAATATCACTGAATAGTTATGCTGTTAGTAGGACAACAAGACCTGAAAAATCACATCCTATTGAGAATGTCTGTTGTACAACCAATACAAAAAGCTGCATAGAAAGATAAACAGACTAGATAGACTCCTCAGGGGGTGCAGGGCCATCCTATTCCTTTGAACTGTGCAAATGCACTTCAGCCAAATCTCATGCCCATTGCCTTTTCTATCTGCTAATTGTACAGATTTCTTATCACTCTATCAATTAAGAATAAAAGCAATAAGGCTCTTCTGCCTCTTTTGTCTGGGTACTACAGAATAGTCTCAAATCTTAGAGTAGGAAAATGAGATGTAGTTTAGAGCCTCGGTATAACACAGAAACATTTTTTAAAAGTCTTTTTGTATAGGTAAAGCTTTTTTTTGTGTAAAAGATGCCTTATGTGCTCTATTACTACTAGTGTTATTCATATCTTCCCAACAACAAATGAAGTTTTTGCCTGCTCAAGAAATTGTAATATAACTATAGATTCTATATGCTTCAAAATAATGTAATATTCTTAAATTATTTAGTAAATGCACAAAGATAGATCAGACAATTGATGATACTGAAAACTCAGCAGTGGGTAAAATTGATTGAATGCACTTTGAGCATGAATAAAAGAGTTTATGATTTATTGACACTTTGTAGATTAATCTGAGGCCTCATTAAGCAATGAAGCATAATAGTAGACCTAATTTGAAGGAATGTTAAAAATGGTCTAACAGCAAGGAAAGAGAATTAGATCTCACTTTTTGACATTAGCTATCTTTGGCAACTTTCAGTGTTCTTGAAAGGTAACACTTGTAAGCAATGGGGGAAAACCCAGAGTTCTTTGTGTCAGATTTTCTAACAATTCTATTATTTCCAACTACAAAAAAAAAATTGAAAAAGATTTTAAAAAATAAAGACAAAATATTTATGATTTGGAATTATATGCTAATAATTTTAAAAAATAATTAAAAATTCATCCAATTATGGTCAAATTTTGTATCTCAGACTTACCAGTTAGCGTTCCTTGCTATGGGATTGTTTTTCATTTTGTTAGATAATTTGAGTTTGATATGCAACACTGATTTCTTAATATTTGCTATCTAGATCTGAATTTCCTAACTTGAGGATTTGATTCTTTCACATTAAATCACACGTCTGTTTTGCTTTCAGTGGACAATAAATAGAACAAAGTTTATTTTTCTGCTGTGTTCATGAAAGTTGCTTTAGAGGACACAGATCATTTGTCACTTTCCAAAGAATTTTAGATTTTAGCTTGTTTACTCAGTTTGTGTTGGTCCAATAGAAAATATGTAAGACAAATGTCCTGTAACTAGTAATTCGGATATCAGGATTCTAAGGGCAGTCATGCAATAATAGTTGTTAAAAATATTCATGATAAATAAACCTTTTATTTTCTCATCATGCTGTTGCAGGGACAAGTGCTGAAACCCTTTTACTGTGCTGATAGTTAAAAACAATCCTCACTATGTATGCATATATATTTATGATACACAAGAACATAATATACAAAACAATATCTGAGAATTACACCCATAAAATACAGAGTGGGAGTTTTCTACCTGGGCTGATATATTCAGAATGCATGAAGGGACAGAACACTACTCCCAAAACTCCAAGCAAGAAAACAGTGACTCCTCATATTTCCTTACTTTGTTTTATTCAGAATATTAAAGAGGCTTACAGGAGCCCTCACCCTGGAAAGAAATATTGTAACAAACCTTAGATGATATTTCTTTCTATTAGGTCAGCTTGACAAATAACCATTTTTCTTGAGAACTTGGTGCTCTTCGTTTGCATTAACAAATGATATAAAGCAATGTAATCTTTCAGTTTCTCTCACTGGAAATGTTGAACTCGAATTTTGATTGGGAAAAAAAGACTATCACCAGCTCCTTCAGGATGATTCAACAAAATGATATAACATACAGTTTTATATGTGAATGTTGTCTGTGAAAGAAGAATACAATATGTTTGCAAAGACAGCAGTAAAAGTTGACAGTGAAGGCAGCATTTAAACAAGAAATTCAGAAGTTCTGAAAATTTTTATTTACTCAAAAAAGTTAGGAGGGATTCAGGCAAGAGGAAGAAAAAAGCAGATTTTTGAAAGACATCCCTTTAAAAACTCGGAAAATCAATAAAACACAAAGAGGCTAATCCAAGTGAGAGACTGTTACAAATGAATTATTTGCTATTTTACTTGAAAAGACAAGAGAGGAGAAGAGCAAAAAAGACAAAGAAAACAGATATGGAAAAGATGAGTAATCAGTGCTGTGGAGTGAAGGGTGAATCAGAGCAAGTTTGTGGTAATGGTATAGGATAAGCTGTCCTGCTTCTAATGGATTACATATCACTGCAATCCTCAAATTCTAAACCTGGCCTCTGGAAAAAGGCATTTCATTTGGTTTGTAAATCAAATATTTATTGCTTGTTCCTGGATTTAGTGAATGGATGATAAATAAGGACTTCACTGTTTTTCTTTTCTTTTTCTCATTTCCTTAACATAACATAACTACCATCAAGGATAATGCAGCGGTAAAATTATTATTAAACAAGATATGAAAGAAATATTTATCCTAACTAAAAAAATCACCCTTTTTGACTAAAAACTGTCAGTGACCATTTCTAAGCCAAGGTGACAATGGATGTGCCACCCCTACAGGCTCCACCAAGAGCCATCTCTCCATATAGTCATATTACTTACTGTTTTACTCCTTCTTAGAATAGAGACAGTAAACAAGCTGCTTAATAAGTCTGTCCCAGGCATGGATAACTGATTTTTTTAATTCTAATGATTTTTTTTAAAAAAACTTTTTTTCCTTTTTTTTTTCTGAAACACTTAATAGTCTGGGTCTCTGCAATCACTTGGAAGCGAACAGGAAAGCAGAGGGGAAAATGTAGCCAGAGTATTCTCTCACTATGACCACGGATAATAAAATTTCTATCTGATCTGTTCTGAATGCAGTAAGGAAGGGTGTCCCACAAGGAGCTGGACTGAGGCCACTACTCTTTACTGTCTCCATCAAAGACACAGCCAGTGGGATCGAGTGCACTCTCAACAATTTTGTAGATGACACTAAACTGAGTGGTGTGGTTGACACATCTGAAGGACAGGATGCCATTCACAGGGACCTGGACACGTTCAAGAAGTGGGCCCATGGCAACTTAAAGATGTTCAATAATGCCACGGGCAAGGTGCATCACCTGGGTTGGGGCAAGTCCCAGTATCAATATAGACTGAGGAATAAGCGACTTAAAGCAATGCATGCTCTGGAGGAGGACTTTGGGGTGGGGGTGCTGGTGGAAGAAAAGCTGGACATGTGCTGGCTATGTGCACTGGCAGCCCAAAAAGTCAACCACGTCCTGGGCGCCACAACAAGAAGTATAGCCAGCAGGTCTGGGGAGGAGATTTTTTCTCTCTAATCCACTCTCATAAGATCCCACCCAGAGTACTGACCAGCTCTGAGGTTCCCAGCAGAAGAACAATATGGACCTGTAAGAACAATCTCACTTGTGAAGAGTGCTGAGAGAGCTGGGGTAGAATAACATTGGGAAGAGAAATCTCCATGGAGACCTTCTTTGGGCCTTTCGATACCCAGCAGGCTTATAAGAAAGATGGAAATAAACTTTTTAGTATGGCCTGTAGTGATAGGATAAAATGTAATGGTTTTAAACTAGAACGGGGTAGACTTAGACAAGATAAAAGCAAGACAGATTTTACAATGAGAGTGGTGAACACTGTGGCCCAGATAGCTGGTAGATACATCATCCCTGAAAACAGAACAGGTCAAGCAGGACAGAGCTCTGAACTACTTGATCCAGTTGAAGGTGCCCTTGCAGAAGGGTTGAAAAGGATTTTTCCAACCCATTCTGTATTTCTATGGAAATGTACTTATAATGCCCTGGAGTCCCCATATCTTCCGACAACAGGAGTCATCTCATTCAACTTCAGTGTTTGTATCCAATAGCTGTTATTGGCAAATCTTGAAGAAAAAATGGACAATGTTCCTACCATTTGCCTGAGGTTATTTCAGTTAGTATATCTATATGTAATTAATATGATAAATACCATAAATTAAGAGGAATAGGCATCTTGAAAGTTTCTAAAAAGAAAATAAGTAGTTTGATATTAAACTAAAACTAAATCATTTGAACTTTACCTTTCTGTGGGACTAAAATGACCATGTGACATCATTGAATTGTCAGTATCAGAAAGAGATTTCCAACGAATTATTATTTTTTAGGCCATCCTGGACACATTGTCTTGCAATCAGCAACTTTAGGTCTATATTAACCCTAGTCAGGTGGCTTCTGTCACAAACAAAGGCAAGATCAGTACTCAAAGTGACAGACCATTGTGAAACAAAGATAATTCAGACTTCTAGATCATGATAATATTGAAAGGAATTTCAGTTGTCCTGAAACATAATGAAATGAAGTAATAATGAAAAGAATTCAGAAAAGTATTCTGTACAACACCAATTCCTCTAGAGTCAGATTTCAGTGCCCTATCAGTGTCCTTTTAAATGCATGATCCTTTTGGGGTAGAATTAATTAAATCTCTGATCCCCGAGGTGACCTCAGGAAAAAGGGATGATTCCTTCACTTTTACCATAAAAACTTAATATAAGCTAGAGAAGTTTATAATCCAGTGGAGAAAAATCCATATGTACATGTTTTAGTGATTCAACAAAAACCAGAGTACTGTTCATGACTACATTGGATGGGTAGCTAAACCCTTGTCTAGATGATATTTAAAGCTTTGAATACCATTTTTAAACAGAAATTACTGGAAACACCTAAATGAAACATATTCTATGAGAAAATGCTGGCATGAAGAAATTTAATACCTACACATATGAATACTGAGGCAAGAAGATTAGAAATATGCCAATTTTTAACATATATTCAGTATAAAACTTTATTACACACCAGCACTGCATCAAAGCAGCAGAAAAGGTGAACAGAGGTTACTGAGTGAAATGTACTCTCCTGTGATTCTTTCCAAGTTCATTGGTTAGCTCTTTTAAGGGTACATGTAGAGACCTATTAATACATTCTGTTTCCTTCCTGTTTTGCACCCTTAGCCAGAGGATATCTCATCAATAAACCAGGTAATTGTTTTGCATTAATTGTGAAAACTAGTTGTTAGCTTTAATTTTAGTAACATTCTCAAGTATTATGTACGTAGATGCAAACTACAAACAAATAACAATCTTATTCTAAATTTTTATTTTTTTTTTCTCATGGTTGCACAGAAGACTTTTACTAACATCATAATTATATAATATACGTCATGTTGGGGAAATATTTTTTCCTTCTTTTAATGTTTTACTTGCAGGCTTTAACAAGTTTATAGATACCAGCCCCCAGTGTTATGATACAGTTTTAATTTAGAGGCAGATGACTATTATTACATTGTAATTCTTTCTTGCAGATTTATGGAATCATAAACCTGATGGTGCTTTAGGGATGTTTTTAAAAGGAAGCAGCAGGAACAATAAGGGAAATGCTGGAAAGAAAAGTATTGCTGGATACTGTAGAAGCTTTTTCTGTTTTGAGAGAAGAATCAGAATGCCTATGCAAGGGAATGATAATCTTGGGATATAGAATATTTTGGGCAATATTGTTGTAAGCATTGTCAATATTTCCTGCTAACTTACCCCTCACATGGCATACATGCTTCTTTTCATTCCATGCCTCCCTTTCCTGTTAACAAAGTTTTGTGCCATGACTCTCCAATACATTGGAAATCATCTTTAGGTTCACCATAGGCATCTGATAAATTTGTCTTGCAATAAAATGCACAAGAATGCGACTAAGACAATGTTTATTTTTATTTACAGGGTTGGCCTGTCTTAGCAGGTTTTGTATGCTTATTATACCTGATAATTTAGGATTCTTTCTGGACTCAATTGTCTATTTAGACATTATATTGCCCAAGTACGTACGATTGTTTACACAGAACTCTAGGAAGTTTATATCTTGTTCTCCCCCAAAGTTAGCAAGATAGAGAATAATTAGTAATGCAACATAAAATTGGACCTTTGGCAATAAAAAATTTGGTTTGATTTTGAGAGTGGTTATATTTACAGCATTAGTAAAAACATTATAAATTTGTTTCCACATTTATATTATTGTTCTATGATCATCTGTATTCTGACCTGACTACCTAGAACATATAAAAAGGACATCAGTCATTAACTTTAAAAAAAAAAAGTATTTCCAGGCAGACTTTCTGAATTTAGAAACAAGAGAACAAGAGAAAAGCTTTAAAAGAAAACAATCAAATGCCTTTTTTTTCCTTTTTTTTTTCTTTTCTTTTTTTTTTTTTTTTTTTGCCACAAGCATCATATTTACTCAAAGGATTATGACGATAAGAGCAAATATTTCTTACAGGAATCTAGGACAAAAACTGTCAGAGAACTGGGTAGTAAATAGCCCTGAAATTGTTTTCTCTTTTTCATTTCAAAAGCTTAAGGCAAAGAATGTTTGACCTTTCACAAATGGAATGGTTTCCTGCAGGTCATGGTTCTATATTGAGTGCTGCTGGTCACGTGCAACTTGATGCAATCATTATGAATGGTGAAACTATGGCTGCTGACCCAGAGTCCCGCATAAGGAGGATTTCTAAATCAGTGGCATTTTCTTTTTTCAATCCCCCAAAAGTTGGAATATGTCTTTCTCCATTCAGCTGTATTTCCAGAGTTTTTAGACAGGCATTGCAAATTATTGTTGATTTGTATGATCAATCTGTATGATTGTTCTACATGAGCCATGAGCCATGTAAAGGGGTCAAGGAGAGAAATGAGAAATACAAGTAAAAAAGCTGCTCTTAAACCTGTGATATCTATACTCCATTAGTTTTCACCTTGACATATTAATGAAATATGAACATTTCTATTCAACTTTATATTACAACTTATGAATATTTTAATAATGTCATATAACATGTAGGCTAAATTTTGCTCCCATTGAGAACAATGGAAATTTTTACTATTACTCTCAACAGACTAAGACTTGACTCCACTTTACAGTTTATTTATGTCCTGCCTTTTGCTAAAAATTCTTGTTTGGGTACTGGTTTCTTTCCACCTAGCTGGTGCGTAGATAACTAATTCATTAATGCTAGGTTGTTTTTTTTTCATTTTCTCATGCTTTCTTAAATTTCATTTTTGCTGTGACCACTGTAGAGGTCAAACAACCAGGTCGTGCAACAGTGGAGAGTATTTGAGCATGCATATGTACCCTTACCACTACTGGGAATTATAGACTTATGAAGTATCTAATAAATTCTGTCAGGCAGCACTTCTTTCAACTTTTTGTCTGTTTCAACCATACTTTTGTTACTATTTCTCTAGACTTGTAGGGGAAACTCATAGGAGTGAGATACCATGTGTTACATGATCCTAACCCTTAAACTGCAGCACAAGTGCCATCATAATAAGCTCCATAGTGGTAAAAATAACACCTTAGTAAAAGGCACATAGTAAACCCCGGAATATTTTAACACACTATGAAAGATGGTTAGTTGAGTCCATAGAAATGTGCTGTTAGAAATATATGAAAAATTATAAATTTCAATTTTCTGTCATAATAGTTTAATTATTTATTAATTATTTTGAGAAGTGTTCGTAAACCACAAAGAGAGTTTCTCTGTTCTCTTGCTGACAGTGATTCAGGGTTCACAAACTATGTGTCTAAGTCCTCTGAAAGACCTTATCAGAGAGTTTTGCTTAGAGCACTAATTTCACCACTAAAGACAAAACTCATTATGCCCTTCATTGAAAAAATGCAGTTGGAAGAGATTTTCTGTTTATGCAACAGCTACTTAAGTAGCAACATATTGGTTAGAGCACTTAGAAAAAAGTGGAAGAAAAATTTGGCTGTCTACAATCAGTACCAAAATTAAAATAAAAAAAGGACACTGTTCCGTTGGTTTGCCTACTGCGTTGTGGCAGTTTATGAATGCAAGTTTGCAAGCAGATTTCCTGCTGGTGTAAACAAAATAGTTCCTTCTAATAAGAAATTTCATTCTGGTTGAGAGAATGGTTTGAATTTTGGTCCATTCTCTATTTGTCGACAGCATAGCCCTTGACAGCAAAACTCCTATAAATCCCAAACATATTATGCAAACTGGCTCCCTGATGTCTGTTGACAGTCAGGAAATAACATGCATAAATGTCTCAAGCCCTGAAAGTCATCATGTCATAACTATGCACAGAGGTATATAGAAGACCATCAGTCTCATATACATAGGACAAAAAAAGAAGCAACACTGGTTTCAGGATGATGTTGCTCCATCTATGGGTACAGTCCACCTCACGCCTTCACATTCTTAGAAACAGCAGTAGCTTGTCTGCCTTCCCCATCAACACAGCCATGAGGTCCAAGTGCATGTTAATGTATGACAATCCCAGATTCATTTAGTACCAAGATGCTCATGAGGTATCTAAATGTGATGACTGGTCACACAGAGTCTGTGGCTGCTGCAGAGGATGGCTGAAGGATTTATAAAAAGGCTTTGTCTTCTGCAGCCAAGAAAGTCACTGTAACTGAACCCATGACGCATACTAGCCCTGGAAAGGCTGGTTTGTATGAGTAGTATGTTGGAAAACTTAAGAAAGTAATGAACAACTTCTTGGGAATTTTGGGTGCTCTGTGCTACACATTGCATTTCCAAAAGATTTGAACCTGCTTCAGGATAGCTAGCTTTGTATAGTTCATCTCAAAGGATGAGGATAACACTATAATGGGCCTCAGATACTGTCATGGTTTCCCAGTCACATTCATGAGAAGAGCAGCAGAAATGGAGCAGGAACAGAAGCACTGGAATTGGATGTATAAATAGCAGGCTGTACATTTTTTCAATGGCTAAGCAGAATTTTCCAGCATGTATTTGGTATGTTAACAGTGCTAACAGGTTCACATGCTATCCATCAGTCAGACTGACATGTAGCCCCTCTTCTTTAGGTCATTTATGTTGAAATGTTGTTTAATGTTTACAGAGGAACTCTGAAAGAAAGATATTTATTGACAAGTTCATATAGAAGATACTGAAGACTAATCCTCACTAAAACACTCAATAAACTAATCAAGCAACTGAAAGTTAGATGGGAAAATGTTGATCTCTCTTGCATCTTGCTGACCTCTGTGGTTTTTCAGATTAGTTTTTTATACTGTATCTTGTAAGCATTTTTCCTCTCACATCTTGTTTTATCATCACCTCAACAATTATATGTTATTTCCCACTATTCTTTTCTTATATGGTTCTATCATACCAACTTCTTAGCCAAACATCCTAATCTGAATTAAGCCTTAAATCAGGAACAGCAGAAACTCATGGCTGAGGGTCACCTGGTGAACATGATGTATTCTAGAAAAACCCCAATACATATACAAAATTCACTGGAAAACTGTTCCACCTGTCATGAAGTATGGATGAGATCGGTATGACCTGGTAAATGCTCGTCTTTGTCAGTTTGCACCTACTTCAGTTTTTACCCAGGTATCGAGACAATACAGATGAAATTGTTTACTAAAGATCTGCCTTAAGGAGCCTCAATGCCACTCATCTTTCCCTCACATTGGGAGATACTCTAAAAGCATTGCACACTTAACACACTCTGTTGTTCACAGCACTGAAGTAGTTTCAGCTCTATGAAGAATCATTCATGAAGTCTGGCATTTATCTTTTAAGTGCTGCTGTGCTTGGTGTGATAATAGGTGTTTATGTGGTTAGGAAACTTCTCTGTCCATCCATCCAGGTGCCCCTCTGTCAGTCACACTCGCACACCTGAGCTGGGACAGAGGTGCCTTTGCAGCCACACCCCCACACTCACACAGCCACACCAGCCTTCTGAGCTGGCTCAAACTCAGGTTTCCCACAGCAGAGTCTCCGATGAACCAATCCTTAAAATAATTTAATCTTGCTGCAATAACTAAATAAAATAGCAGCTCTGGCTGGTGCCTCTGAAGAGGAGCCCTGAACAAAGGACTCCCTGGACTTTTATCCCCAACAGTCCAAGCAAGGAAAGCCTGGAACCCTTGGCTCCTGCTGTGTCTCTGAGTGTCCTGTCCCCTGTCCCGGCCACAGGTCCCCAGGCCCTTTGTTGGGCAAAGGGTCAGCGATTCCTGGCCTTTGGCTTTGGGCTCCCAGAGCTCAACCTGTGGCTCCCACTGCAGCTGCTCACTGAGACACCAGCGCTGAATGGATTCCTCAAGATATATAAACATGTAAAAATCCTCTCATTGTGTGTCTCATCGGTGAACACAATGTTCTGTCATAAAACTGTAAAATCAACCAAAGCTGGTATGTCAGGTAAAGACCAAACCTTGTTTGGTTAGGGGGTTATTTTTTACCATTTCTTCTGAGGAAAGTGTTAGCGTGAACATTTTAATTTAACTATGATGTAGGTTGACTATTTGGTTAAATTAGGTACTTGAAGCCAGTCTATAACACAAGATTTTATATGTGTTAGAGATTTGTTTTCAATATTAAAATATTTGTTTGGGATTTTATTTTATTTATTTTCTTTCAATAGAATGCATCCTGATTCAAATATACTCTCTCTATTCCTACAAAACTTATCTTAGGATATATTGGTACTGCCATGGTCCAAATTCAAATTGATAACAGCTTGCTGAGAAATGGATGTGAATAATGGCATGAATTATCTTTTATACCAAAACTTAAAGAAAAGACTAAAACAGTTGGCATCCTCTCTAGCTGCATTTGGTCTAGGTATTGCAAATCTCAAAAATAAAAGAGGCAAAAATAAGTATAATTTACATGAAATGCATACAGAAACTTTAGCCTGTCAGTGACTTGGAGAGAAGTTTGTGAGTTTTAACCCACATGAAAAAATAATTTTAAAATTTATCAATTACCTCTTAAAACTTTATCATTTCTTTCTGCTAAGAAATTGCAGATTGAAAAATAAAAATAACCTTGAAAAATAAAAATAACATTAATAATTAATTCAATATTTAAAAAATGGGGTTTTGTACTATTTTAGACTAACTTTTAGATAAAATTTAATATGGTTTAAAAATGTCTCTTCTGAAGAAATACCATCAACTTACGAATCAAATTTGAAAGGCTCTAATTTATTGTGCAACATCTGCAGCCATCAAAAGCATCAATATCACTATATATATTTTCTGGCACATCATTAAAATCCATATATCACTATAGAGATATAATTCAGTTTACTTCTTCTAACTTCAAAATGAAAAGAAATCCTTCTCAGAGGAATCTTAATGTAAGTTTTTTACAAAAAAATGCATTTTCTTTACATCAAGGATGAAAGAATAATTTTTTGAGTTGCTATGTACAAACTTCCTCCTCTCTGTAGCATTTGAAAACTCCAACTAAACACCATTGAAGAAAGTCAGTAAGATTAGGAAAAATTATTGGAATAGCCTCTAAGTACTTTTCCTGAGAGTTCTGTAGTCACTCACTTTGTTATTTTCTTTGATATGCATTTAGAGTTCCATTCCCAAAAGCATTTAAAAAAAAAAAAAAAAAAAAAGGACAAGAAAAAAAAGAGTGTTTTTTGTAGCAACATATTGGTCTAGGAATTGAGTTTGCAAATTATATGTAAACATTATGAAATACTTGTTAGCTGCATTGGAGCTTCTTCTAAGATAAGCATTAAGATATACTGTATTTGATATTACTCAAGAGGGTGCAGGCAATCTGCATAGATTTGATTCTGCTACTCAAAACAACATGAAGAAAATAATTCAACTGCAAATTCAAAAAAGGCAATCAGCTCCCTAGGTGAACTTCTGACTTAAATTTACTTATAATTTGGCTTTTCCTCCCTCCTTTTGGAATACTTTCAATAAGATATGAAGGGAAAATAAGGATTTCATCATTCAAATAGATTCCACACTGTTAGATTTAAACTTTTCTCTGTAGCTTTTAGAATCCATAATAGGAATGGTGACAGGCTGTGCCCAAGTCACCTGAGATCTGTGGAAGTTTTTGGTATGCATTAGGCAGCTTTAAGTGGCAGAAAGTGTGCCTCTGCTATCTGTGGACTATGCATCCCTGTTCCACAATGGAGTGGGCTGTGGATGGCTGCTGTCTTTGATATGTGAAGCTTCTCCTGGGTTTTCTACCCCACTTTTCAGCTTAGACATGGAACATTGTCCTGGGGAGTTTGACAGCATAGATATTCATGTACTAGTATAATAACTCTCACTGTACTACTATGAAGCTGAATACCTGGAACATTAAAGCTCTTTCATGCTGGTCTTCCATTCATTAAATTGCTAAAAAACCTCATAGCACCACACCTAACCCTGCTCCCCTGCTTTGCATGTACTGTATTTTATCTGTTTAAAGTGGTAGGGTACATAGTTGCTGGGGTTTTTTTCCCCTTTCTCCAGTCAGACAAATTTTGGTGGCTTTGGTTCGGTTGAACTATTGTTTCTATAAAGTCTAAATTAGACAAGCAAGTGGGTAAGGAGGAAAGCTAAAATGGTGGGAAATATTTTCAAAGACAACATGTAAGGCTACATGCATCACTTATCCTTTAATTAAAAGGGCATTTTGAGGTAACCATTTGGTATCATGGCTCTAATACAGCTACCTTCTCTGACTTTGTATGCCTCCTTAGAATACCAGGGCCTCCATTTTACTCCACCTGTGCAATGGTTCTTCACAGCACAACCTCCTTTTTCCTTCTGACCTGCTGCTCTGCCTCCAAGGACATATCTGTTCCCTTGTGATACTCTGTTGGCTATGGAATCCAAGCAGCATGGTAAGATTGTGAGGTAGCAATCCTAAGTTTAGGACACAGAATTGTACAGGAGTAAATATGGGACCCTTGTGGTCTACTTGGTTCATTAAAGCTTGTGACTAAGTTATATAGGAGATACATACCTCCACAGAGCTTTGTTTTCAGAAGTGCCACTTCTATATTTAAACTAAGAGAAAATAAAAAGTGAGAATAGGGAAAATATCTTCTCTTATGTAAGTGTGAGGATTGCCACAGAAATCCAAACTGATTTTGCCAATATCTCTGCTGGTGTTTTATGATTAGGTTGCTTTAGAGAAGTTTCTCACCAGGATATTTTCTCATGCAAAACTGCATAATGGGTTTGTAGAAGTTTCATGCAGAGATCCTGTTATCTATAAAAAGGCTTTAGCCCTTTAGCTCTATTGTATGGCTATCCAGAGTTCATAGGTTATTTGCTGGATTCATAAACCACACACATCCTGAAGAAAAAAAATACTAACCTTGTAGCCTAAGTCATGCAGATGCTTGTATTCACCATTCTGCTCCAGAGTTCTCTGCCTAGGAGTTCTGACTCCTAGGCTTGACAGATTTGTCTGCTGACAAACACCCACAAGAGTATGGCAGTTCCCACCAGCCTTTAGGAAGAATATGACTACAGGTTTATTTTTGTTGCCGTTGAACTATGCTTGGCCTAATTTTCCAATTTTTTTTTGTTTTGCATCTAAAATAAAGCTCCAGACCCACTAGAGCTATAATTTATTCTAATAACTTATTTCCATTAATAATTAGAACCTTTTCTCCTATCTAGCAAATATATAAATGCTTTTCTGGTTGAGCTTTTTATTCTTTCAGCTGAATCACAGATCCAAATATTTAATCACATAATACAAATATGTGTCAAGGGGTCCTTAAGTCTGTAAACTTTGGAATGGAGCATATGCATCCCTGTCTGGAAGATTCAGTAGTGCTTAATCATTATACGAGTGTATAATTATCACTTAGGATTTGAATGCTGAGGGAGAAAAAAACAGCAAAGGCACATAATACTTTAGGTATAGTCTTATGAGAAAGGTAAGGATTTTTTTTTGTTGTTGTTGTTAGCAAATGCTTATGCATCTCATAAGTTTTGAGAGTTGTCTCTGGTACATATTTTCCCTTCAAGAGGGAAATCTGCATTTAAAATTTGACCAGCTGCTAAACTGTCTGCTTCTTTGAAGCCTGTTGTACTCTTGGAGTTTGGTTCCTGTCAGTGCAGAAAGATGGCCATAGAGCCACATCTTTTCAAGTTGTTTTCCAAGGTGTGCATGAGGTTTAAAACATGTCTTGTGAGTCTCTTCACAAAGGAGTTAAAATCTGTATTTAAAAAGTCTGATTTTAATATCTCCTCCACTATGTAGAGAAAAGTTATGTGATATATTTCAATTTTCAACAGTTTTTTACTATGGTATCCAATTTCTTCTAGCCCCTGGTTATTACTCTTTCAGAACTATTTTAGTCTATCCTATAACTGATTCCTATAATGTCTAGTACCACTTAAGCAGGAAACAGCTAAGTTATAAGTATTATTGAGTAAGTCACATACATACACTAAACTTAGTCTTCAAAAAATACTAGGAACAGCTTTAAAGGAACATAATCAAGGTTAAGCAGCTCACATCTTGACAGTCCAAATCTGAAAAGAAATGTTCTGTTTTATTGGGGAGTATTTTAAAAGCATAAAATACCACTTGAAGAGGAAGAAGGGTCAACCTTGCAATGTCCCTGTAATGATTCTCAGGTAGTTTACATTAATGACCTGTGTCTAACAAATTTTCCAATAATCTTGAATAGCAACCTTGGTTAACTTTCTGTTTCATTTTATAGTTTTCAGTTAAGCACCATTTCATTGGGTAAGATTATATTCTGGTACATGTAATGTAGCTCTGCCAGTTCTTCATAAAAGCAGTATCTTCATCTCATTTTGTGTAATGGAAGGAGGTCTTCTTTGTTAGTTAGATGCAGCACAAAATGGACTGATCAAGTTGAGTTCTGAGTATTGGTCAGACATCCTGAAGGAAATGCTGGGAAACAAAAGGATTCATTTTTCCAGATACTGTGTGACAAAGGACAATATTTTGCTGTATCTTCTATTTTTATTGATTTTCAATTCCATCTGTATTCATAGTAGAACTTTTAATGAAACTTAATTTTTATTGAAAAGAAACTGTTTATACTTTTTAAGTAATACAAAATATAATTAAGTAATTTAAAAGCAAATTCCTATATATCAGAGCTCTCTGTAACCTACTTTGAAATTTCTTAAATAAATTCAAGTGACAAATAAAAATGTTCACTGTTGAAATGTATAGATAAAAATAGAGGCCTTAAAAAAGGAAAAAGAATGAGGCATTAAATACTACAGTGACACAGGTTAGGGGTTTTTTTATTAAATGCTCTTGGGTATTTGCAGTGAATTCATTGGAGTTTACTCAAACATCTGCAAGTTATTTGTCTAGACTTAAAAAGTCAATCCAGATCACCGTCATCTTCAGGATACAGTGACCTTCAGGATAACATAAGGAAAATATGCACCCTTAGAGGGCAAAACACTTCCTGCTAGGACTAGAGTACAAGACTAGTTGAATTAATTAGAGTGATCTTCACCTCCATTAACTGTATGGATAGCTGTACAGTCACCAATTTGGATTTAGACAACTAAAATCTAGATGGTCAATGACAAATAGTTTTCATCCTTATGTTCTGAAGCTGTACTGTAAAGAATGTTTTCCATCCATATTATAATTTATTATGTAAGACTGATGCAGAAGTGAAGCAGTCCAGTCCTCATTCATTCATTCATTCATTATGCTCTAATCTACTTAGTTCTGCACCTACTTAAAAATGCTCTAATAAAACAAATAATTCTGGAATCACCTACTTTTTTTTTTGAGGTTTCAGGCTAAGATTTCAGGTTCTTTTGATGACTCAACTGCACAATTTCAGCCACTGAAGTAATCCCAGAGCCCTGATGTTTGCATTTATTCTTATGCAGGTTCAGTCATTGAGATTAACAGAGGTTTCATTCTGTCACTTAAAGGACAAATACAAATGAACCAGCTACAAAAATTGGTTCTACCTTTTGTAAAATCCCTATATTCCTAGTGGCAAATACTTTAGGTTAAACTGTGTGGTGGAAAAGTCGAAGTAATCTGTGCTTTGAGAATTTGCACTCATTAGAAAGAAAATGCTATGAAAAAAATTGTGAGAAAGATAAATACAGAGAAACTATCAATATACTCTTCTAATATCTTTCTCTCATTACTACTTTTATCCTGATTGGCAGAACAGACCAAGAATACCCTGCAAAGTCATAAGCTGCTGAAGTAAATTTTTTATGATGTAAGAAAATGAAATATATCTTGATTCTTACTAGGAACAAGAAAAGGAAAAAAAAAAAAAAAGAAAGATGGAAATTCATTCCCATCCTGTTGTTAGATGAAGCCCTAAGTGTTACTTACAGGACATATGATCTGTTTTGAAAGTCTTGACTGGTGCTGGATTATAAAAGGTAGCATCATAAACCTGATTTCCCACATACATGATTGCTTTTTCTCTCTGAGAAAAGCCATTGTTTCCCTAGTCCCAGGCAAATTAGATGGAATATACAGTATATGAACTCTACTGCTTTCTCCCCACCAAAGTGAGGAGAAAACATATTTGTCTTTTATTTTCAAAGAATAATTTTTATTGCTAAGGAAAAATCTCACTAAAGACATGTGCTCTTTAGTTAACTTAGATTTCTGGCTCTTCCTCTGAAATTTTAAAACAAAAATAGCAGTGTTTATAAACTACTTTATATATCAAGATGAGAGACCTATTATTTCAGAGTTCCTTAGACTTTAAAAAGCAAATACGGAAAAATACATACACAAATTTGAAAAAGAAACTGGTAATCTGTGTGACTTGTTCCAAAATCTACCTAATTTTCATAAGCTTTCCAAAAAAATCCAGACCTCAGGGGAAGCTGTGCATTTCTGCAAAAGGAATGGGATAAGAAATAAATCATTGAAGTTTTGAAATTATTTTAAATTCCCTCCCCTTCCCTTCCCTTCCCTTCCCTTCCCTTCCCTTCCCTTCCCTTCCCTTCCCTTCCCTTCCCTTCCCTTCCCTTCCC
>VZUI01088739.1:0-26389 GCA_013401135.1 Cettia cetti | reverse complement strand
GCTCCTGGAGCTCTGGCAGCCTCAGGCTGTGCCCATTCCCTGGGGAGCCTGGGCAGTGCCAGCACCCTCTGGGGGAAGAACCTTTCCCTGATCTCCAGCCTGAGCCTGCCCTGGCCCAGCTCCAGCCATTCCTGTCCCTGTTCCTGTCCCTGTCACACAGAACAGAGATCAGAGCTGCCCCTCAGGAGGAGCTGCAGCCCAGTGAGGTCCTGGTAGTGTCACTTGAGGCTGTCCCCTCCCTGCTTGAAGTCCTGGGGGTAGAAGATCGTTCCAAACCCAGCTCCAGACAAACTCAGGTTTTTATTTCTCCTGCATCCTCAGGGCCCTGAGCTCTGAGGAGCTGCTGCTGCTGCTCTGTGTGTGCTGCTGGTGCCCTGTGCCCCTCCTGCCCTCCAGGGATGGGGCTGCAACTTCTGCTGCCTTCGGGATGATTTGCAGAGAGGAAAAAGCCTCTTTGCTGCTCCATTGCTTTCCAAGCACTAATACAAACCAGCAGGCTGTTGAATAAATACCAGTATTGATCTTTATTCCTCAGTGTGTTTGGACATGCTGCTCCTGACTTTCAGCAATGCTTTTTCTTAAAAACTGGGCAAGTAAAGCCTCTAAAGGCACACTTTCCTGGCTGTGTTTTACATTTGTTGGTTACTTAAGCCCGCTCCTGTGACCTGCAAGAGCAGCCTGGCTCCTTGGGCACACAGGCAGCTGGGGCTGTCTCCAGGGGGCTGAGAAGTCCCCCTAGATCTGGAGCTGTCAGACTCTCTGTGGCAAAGTTTAGGTCTTTGTGTTGTATTTCTGTCATGGGGACACAGGACAGCTTTTTCTTTTGTTTCCTTTCGAAGCAGAGGTCACTGGAGCACACTCTGGCAGCTTGTGTGGGGTCAGGAGTGTGTCAGAAGCCTTTGGTGCTTGAAGTTCCAATATCTTCTGTAAAGCCAGCCGGGAAGAAAGTGCTTTGGGGAGAGCAACTGGAGTTTGTTTAGTGGCTGTTAGAGAGTCTCTTATTTGCACTGTGCTGCTCCGTGTCACCTGCAAACACTGTGACTGTGGATTTACAGTGCAGAACCTCGGGGTTCTTTATGTCATACATTCCACTAATTGTCAATTTTCCCTTCCTGACTGCAAAGTTATTACCTGTTCTTGTAAGTTGGGAACATGGTGCTTCAGGGAAGATTTCTGTGGCAGGAGTGTGCTATAAAGCAGTTCCTAATGTAAACAGAAGTATTAAATGATCATTTTGGCAGAGGATGGGATTAGTGTAATTTAACAACTTGCTTTTGTGCTCCTCTGAACTCCTCTGCTGCAAAATACCTGTGTTATCATAAATACTTGTGACTAAACTGTGCTTATGAGAATAAATGAACCAATTTAAGCTTTGGATACACTTCACTCCAGTTGGCTTCCAAGGAAATCAGGGCTTGTGTGTTTGTTTGTGCCACCAACCTGCTCCCCTGGACTGCTCAGAGCTTTTCTATTCCAAAGCAGCACATGCCCAGCCAGACCAGGCAGAGGGGGAGTCAAGCTCTGCTGCTTTGACAGCCTTGGTGCTGCAGCCATTTGTGCAGTTTTCCAGCAGGAAAATCCAAGAGCAAGGAGGTTTCAATGACTTAGTGTGTGTGTGTGTGTGTGTAAGAGCTGGGCTTGGGCAGAGCTGGGTAAGTGGATGTGACACTCGGAATTGCTTTGGCTTTTATCTCCCTTAGATCTGTCTGAGCCTAATAACTTTATTACAAGAGCCTCTCACCAGAGTAAATCCTATTCTCTACATTCTGTTTTTACAACTTTGCAGATAATTTCTTCTTAGGACTTTCCAAGTAATGTGCCTTTAGAAAGGTCTGTATGTCCCGAAATTGTAATGCCTATTTTTGAGACCCTAATTCTAAAATAGAGCTGAACGTTTCTGAAGAAGAATTATTTGGAATAAAGTAGGTGCTTTAAAATCGAGTTTCCTGGGGCAATGGGAGGAAGTTTCAGGGCTTTGTGGTCAGAAATAGTTTGAGAACCTGGATCTTTAAACAGTGAACTGTACCAGACAGCATTAGGTGTATTAAGATTCTTGGGTCATAAAAAATGCACATCATAGGATAGACACAATAGATTTAATGTTGGCAGTCCCTTTTGCAAGCAGACGTGCACTGAATCAGCAAAATCCAAACTAGAATAAGCAATTAATGAATGGAGCATGATGAGGAAGTGGCAGGATGAATAGCAGGCTGAGCATTTGCTTTCTTTTAAGCCTGTTCATAATCTTTACAAAGGCCAAATGGAGATCAATTCATTTCCTGGTGAAGCTTTATTTCAGAGGACAGCACAGATGAGGCTTGTTTGGTACCAGCGGGTTTCATTTGTGGAGTTGTTTGTCACCAGAAGGACAAAGCCAGAAGGTTTTTCCTCTGCCATTGAGATTTTCCTGCAGGAAGCAGCACAGATGTGTAGGGAAGAGCTGGGAAGCAGTGCCTATGGATGAAGGCATGCAGGGAGCTTGAACCTGCCTGTGCTGCACAGCAGAACCTTGCAGTGGGATTTACATTTTGTCCTTCAGCCAGGTTGCTTTGAGCCCAGCCATGGGGAGATCATTCAGTCCCATCAGTGCCCGTGGATGGTCAGGATTTACCTCCCAGGCCTTCAGCTGCCGTCTGGGGCTTTCTGTGGGCCAGAGGGAACCTGGGAAGCTGCAGGCAGCAAAGCCAAGCCTTGGGTGTGTCTGGATGTGTTTGCTGTGCAGTGGGGGGAGCTGCAGAAAAGCTGCAGTGTTGGGGCTGCGGAAAAGCAGGTAAAAGTCCAATGGCCTTGGTAAGGTGAGGATGAGAGAGAAGAGTCCAGAATTCCCCACTTTTCAGGTGTGCTTCCACACCTCTGGTGTGTGTAGGTGACAAGGATGACTTGGGAAGGTGCAGAGTTAAGCTCATCAGAAGTCACCTTTAAGCCTTTAGAACTCAATGTGTATCTCACATATTTTGGTATGAGTTTGCTGTGTCTTGTCAAGTGTGTTGTGGAATTATTTAGGTTGGAGAAGCCCTCCAAGAACATCGAGTGCAGCATGGCCCAGGCCACCAGCATGTCCCCAAGTGCCACATCATGGCCAGTGCTCCTGCTGACATACCCAGCCAGGCAGTGTGTGCTCACTGCCACCTCTGGCTCCTCTGAGGGCTGGGCTGCTGGCAGGATGACACAGGAGCTGTGTCACTGTGTCAGACTTCAGATGCTCCTGTCAGCATCTCTGCTGTGGCACCAAACAAATCTGCAGCCTCAAATCCTGGCCCCTGGGATGGAGTGGCACTGAAAGGCTTCCTGAGGTGTCTGTGGGAGGGAGCTGTGGCTGCTGCCCTTTGCAGCTCTGCAGCTGAAGGCAGGCACAACAAAAAGGATGTGAAACCCCACTTGTGGGGCATCTCCAGCCTGTCACTAAAAATTGATTGTGTTTTAGTTTGGGGCTTTATGAGGGGACAGGGAGAAGTTGGAGTATTTTTATTTGGGTTTTTTTTCTTAACCTTGTGGTAATTCAGCTTTTGTTTGACTTGCTGTGTTGGGTTGATCCCTCCCTACCTGGTTTGAGGTATTTTGTGGTGTTGCATTTTTGCACTGGGTTAAACTGGGTGCCTGGGCTGGTTAACTTTGTCTCCCAGTTCTGTCTGGTGTGTATTTTGTTTTGAGGTGGGAGATGTCACCTGTGATAGTAGAAAAGCCACACAGGAGCAAATCACAGAATAGCAGGGGTGCTGTCGAGTGTCCTCTGTGGAATAAAAGGAAGCTTCTGGCACTTTGGAGTGAAGGTTTGTGTGTGGTCTTTGGTTTGTTAACTCTCCATCCTGAGTGTCCCCTACACAAAGGTGCACCAGTATTTCTGGGCAGTTAATTGCATTCAGTTGTCTGGTACCTGACATTGGAATGTGAGGGGAAAAGCAGATCTAAATCAGCCTCATCTGCTGCTTTTGACTCTTTTGATAGGGCTTGGGACTGGTTTTTATTCTTTCCCACCCACAGCAGTATAAGTGTCTCACCTGTGTGTCAGTGTGCCCTGGTGAGCAGCCTGTGCTGGGGTGAGCCCTCCCTGGTGCCAGCTCTGGGATTCAGGGATGGCAGAGCCCTCCCTGGTGCCAGCTCTGGGATTCTGGGATGGCAGAGCCCTCCCTGGTTCCAGCTCTGGGATTCAGGGATGGCAGAGCTCTCCCTGGAGCCAGCTCTGGGATTCAGGGATGGCAGAGCTCTCTCTGTGTGACATTTGCTGGGGTGGCAGAGTGAATGAGTGATATTCCCCATGCAGGGATTTGGCAGCCAGGGCTCAGTGACACCCCTCTGCCGAGGCTGATCCAATTCTGGCAGAGGTTAAACAAACCTACCCAGTGATTTCTGTATGTAATGGAAAGGTTTAAAAACCTCTTCATCTTCCAGTTCATAAAGCCGTCAGCAGCGTGGCTCTGTGATCACAAAGAAGAAGGGCTGTCTCTAAAAGTCCATTGTGCCTTTTAAGTTCATCATTTTTATGCCAGCTCTTCCAGCAGTGGCATCATTCCACCTTGTTCCAGGCAGCACAAGTGGTGGCCACTTTTCTTCTTCATTGCCCCAAGTCTGCCCTGGGGATGTCAAAATCCTGGGTTCCCGTGAGATCTATGAATGTAAAACACTCCTACCTCAGGCTCTGTACCAAGGATTTCATTTTCAGTTTGAGAGGGAAGGTTTCCAGCAGTGCCAGTTTTATCCCAACCTGCCCAAGCAGAGCTGTGGTGTTTTCTGGTGGGGCTGTCACCCTGAGATCCCTGGGGATATGATGGGCCCCCTTGCCTCACTGATGTTTGTTTGAACCTTCAGCCTGGGGCTTCCTCTGATCAGGAGAGGAAAAAGGTATTTTCACCTTCCCAAAAAACAGCTCCAGTGTGTTTACCTGACAGAAATATACCTGGGATGGAGGGCTGGAATAAATTGTCCTTTGGCAGTGGCAGTGTCACTTCATCGACCTTGAAGGGAGCTCTGGCTTCTGCCTTAGCTGAGATGTCTGTGAATTCCCTTGTCCAGGCCTGTGCCTACATGAGCAGCCACAGAGCAGCAGCTGCCTCTAACAGAGGATGTCAGAACATGCACTGTTCCTTTACAACTTACTGTTAATTTACAATTTACTGTTAAATTACAGTTTTCTGTTACAGTTTGGCATTACTGCCTTTCATTTGTGAGCACTCCCCCCTTGCCAGTGGCCGGGATCTGGTGCTGCCTGTGGAGCAGTCAGGGTTCCCTGCCTGCCCTTCCCTGCTGGAAACACAGGGGCTGCTCAGCACGTGGTGATGGGCTCAGAGCTGACCTTGGGATCCTCATGGCAGGGGAGGTCAGGCTGCTGCTGCCTCTGTTGTGATCATGTCAAATGCTGCTTTTCGAAGCCTGCTTCTTCAGTCCACACCTGTTTGGACATCATTCAGAGTTCAGCTATGTTTGCAGGGCACTGTTTTAAAACAAACAGATAAAAATGCTCCTGAATTTCCTCTCTGCCCAATCTACCTTGCCTGGGAGGAGAGAAAGGCCACCAGCCAGCAGCAGGGCCTGCAGGCTTTGCTCCTGAGTACTGCTGCCCTCCTGTCCCCTCGGGGCTGACCACTTAACCCCTGAGCATCATAACTTCAACATCGTGTGTTTAAATCCCTGATACCTTGGTTAAGGGGACAGCAGCCACCTTCTCCTCAGGGCTGGTCAAACTGGGAGCCCCCAGCTGTGCTGTGGATGGCAAGATGTGGCCAGATGTGGCCATGAGGAGACCTTGAAGCTTGGTCTCTTGGGCACAGGGCAGAGGCTTGGCCACAGGGCAGAGGCTGTGGCCATCTGCCTTGTCCTGCTGGGACTGATGAGGAGCCAGGGGCTCTGTGCAGGAACTGGGGACAGTGGATGTCATTCCTTGTGCTGTCCTGAGGAGTGCCAGGTGACGGGACACACGGCTGCTGTGGGCTCCTGCTCCACACCATGGGAGCAGTCCTGAGCTCTGTCTCTAATGGGTAGAACTGCTGGTACTTCCAATTGGAGGAGTGCTCTCAGCTTTGGGAGCCTCTGCACTGAGGGATGCAGTGGTGACTCTTGCAGTTGTGAGCTGATGTTTTCCTGAAGCAGCAATCTCTGGGATAGGAATTTGGGGGAACATTCCATTTCTTGTGCCCTAATTTTGCCCGGGCTGTCTCTCACACACCCTTGCCTTTATCGTGGCAGTTCCACAGCTCATTGTATAAAAGGCATTTAAATGTGTGTGAGTGGAACCCTCTCTCTGCTCCTGAGCCATGTTTTACAGGAACAGCTCCACAGCCCTGTGGAAGATGGGCCAACATAGCTGAGCACTTCCATGATGTTCACGGTGTTTTTAAGGACAGGAAGTAACAAGTCATTTATTCTGCTGATCAAAAGAATATTTGCCTGTTTAAATATTCAAACCCTTGAGCCTGCTACAAGACTGAAATGTCAGGAAGGGATAAGCTCCTGATAAGCACGTTAGCTGGATTTATTTAGTGTGATGGGCAAAAGAGAAATCATTAATAAGTCAGGATCCAGACTGGGGAGCTCCTGGATGCTCAGAATTAAAAATAAAGAGGGCGGCGGGGGGGGGGGGGGGGGGGAGATCTGGCACTCTGATGTGGAGGAGAGGAGGAAATCTTAGAGAACCCACCATCAGGATCTAATTTTATAAAGAGGTGTGCTGTCCATAATCAGAACCACCACATTCTTTGTCTGCCCTGTGTTCCTTCACAGGTACCCAGGATCTGGATGGGCTCAGGTGATCTTTATGGAGCCTTCCAACCAAACCCCACTAAATGATTCTGTGATCTGGGTCCGTTTTGTGCCAGCTGGCACCGATTTTTGTGTCTGACTGCTCCTGTGTGCTGAGTGTCTGTGATGGCTGATCCCACAGAGGGGTGCAGTAGGACCCCATTAGGAGCTGTGGGAATAACTCCAGAGGGGGAGGGAGCAGCACAGAGCCCTAAAGCCAGGGGTGCTCTGCAGACCCGGGGTGTTCAACCCTCTCTGGGGTGGTTGCTGCTGGTGGCATTTCAGAAGGACAGGTAGAGATGTCCCCTTCATGCTCTGGGGGACATTTGTGTCCTGAACAGCCCTGGGAGGCAGCCCTGGGAAGCTGCCCTGGGAAGCTGAGGGATGGTGCAGCATCAGAGCTGATGGTGCTGTAGTTATGAAACAGACACTCAGGTCATCAGGCCGCCTGAGCACAGACTGCAGCAGGGAGTGTGCTCCAGAGTGATCTCACAGGCTGCTGCCATCCTGACCTGGGCCAGGCACCAGGCAGGCCAAGGGATTGTGAGTTCCAGTGGCTGCACAGAGCAGGTTGCTGTTCTCCTGCTGGCATTTTATTGACCTTTTCTCCTGGGTGTATTTTCCAGACCTGACATCCATCCAAAGCACAGCAGGGCCTGCCCATCCTGAGTGGCTCCTGCTCCAGCCTGTGTGGAATGTGGGCACTGCACAGGACCCCTTGTGTGCTGGGTTTGAGGGATGGACAGTTGTCATGGCTTGAAGCTGCCAGGAGGGGACAGCCAGGGAGGGTCGGGCTCGGTTCCCAGGGAGCAGGGACAGGAGCAGAGGCTGGGCCAGGGGAGGTTTAGATTGGATAGGGGAGGAAATTCCTCACTGAAAGGATGTTCAGGCATTGGAAGGGGCTGCCCAGGGCAGTGGGGGAGTCCCCATCCCTGTGGATGGGGCACCTGGGGCCGCAGCTCAGTGCTGAATGTGGTGGTGCCAGGGCAGTGCCTGGGCTCGATGGCCTTAAAGGGCTTTTCCAACCCCCGATTCCAGATTTATGCCCAAGAAAGGACAGGAAGCCCAGGACCCCTGTGTTTCACCTCTTTCCTCGGGTTGTAGGGGACATTTGAGCCCTTCCCTGTATGAGAGAGTTCTGTGTTCCACTGGCATTTCTTCACTTTCCATTTGGCCTCCCTCGCCTTGGCTTTCCAGCAGAGCCCAAGTGGAGCTGGCAGTGCCCTCTGCAGCAGGGGCTGGGCTGCTGGGGCTGAGCTGGGCCCTGCTCTGGGCTGGCTGCTTCTTTGTGCATGGCCAAATCTCCACACAGAACCTCTGCCTGAGCTCCAGCTGTGGCACCAGCCTGGAGGAAAACAGCTCAGGGCAAAACATTGTGACTCCGTGGTGGTTCCATAAAACACAAAAATCCATCCCCAGCCAGAGGATGGGACTGCTGCACCCAGTGTTTTAAGGCACAGTGAGGGTGAGGTTGGATTTTTGTCCACCTTGCTTATTAGGACTGTGATTTTAAAGCTCTGTCAGTGTTCTGAGACTGAGCAGCAGCCACTTTTCCTTCAGTGCCTAATGCCTCTTTACTTCCTCAGCTCTTTAGTCCTCCCAGTTTGTGTCTCTCTGGATCTTGACGAGCTCTGCTTGTGCCCCCTATTGGAGAGATGGCTCCAGGGGCTCCAGGCTAGATTGATTAGAAGAGCATCATTAGGAAATCAAATTACTGCTGGATAATTTCAGATGACCTGTTGCAGCCTGGTTTTTGTCTGAATCCAAGTATTCCCTTTAAAACACTGGACATATTTGAAATCCAAGGAACTCTGACCAGAGCAGGCTCCCAGAGGAGTGGAGTGCTACCTCCTCCCTGGGAATGGGAACAGACACACTTCATGGGATTTCATCTCCACTTAAAACTTTGCAGAACATTTGATGTTTGCAATGGGGGAAGGGGCCATGCACAAGGCACAAGGAAATGTGGCAGCCTAGAAATTTTGGAATCTGTGCAGAGTAGATGTGAGAGCTGCCAGGAGTGGATGACACGTCCTGGCACAGCATGGAAGGTGGAAGATAATTGCTGTGACCAAGGGTGGATATAATCTTTGATGATGGGATTAGGGATTCCTGATCTCTCGGGATTAGCAGGATTTCTGCACAGTGATCTGGGGGCAAAGCAAGCTGCAGCTCTGAGCTGCTCAGGATATCACAGATTGGTAAAATATCCTGGGTTTGAAGGGACCACAGGGATCTTCCAGTCCCACTTCAGCCCTGCCCAGACTCCCCAACAATCCCAGCCTGGGCATCCCTGGGAGCTCCTGGAGCTCTGGCAGCCTCAGGCTGTGCCCATTCCCTGGGGAGCCTGGGCAGTGCCAGCACCCTCTGGGGGAAGAATCTCCAGCCTAAAGCTCTCCTGAAAAAATTGAATGTTTTATTGGCCCTGTCACTAACTTGTTTTCTTCCTGAAAGGTGCTGCCTCAGGGAGGTCCCACCCACAGCACAGGCATCCCCTGGCAGCTCTGTGCAAACCTGGCCTGGTCTGAAGCCCAAGGAGTGAAGAGTCCTTGAAGCCAAGGAGTGCCTGTGTTGTCTTGGAGCACTCCTCACTCCAGGCTGTCCATGAGCTGCATTTATTGGTGTTGATCCGTGGGTTAGATTGGAAAGGGAAGGTGTAGAAACCATCGGGGTTTGGCTGATTCCAGGCAGGGCAGTTTCAGGTGCTTGATGGAAATGGCTTTGTGCCCTAGAGAACAGGTGAGAGGTGTTAATTGAGTGATAGAGTGGATCTTGTTAAATCACTGGGCAGGAAGAGGTGGCTTGTAAATGTGACCTGCCACTTTGTGGCCTCTCTGTGCCCCAGGAGCATTTGCTGTGATTCCAGGTGATTTTTCTGCTGAGAGATCATGAGGCAGTAAATGCTGGGATATCCCTTTTCTGTTACTGAGACAGACAATAAACATCCTAATCTCACTGGCTGCTCTGAAGAGTGGATTTACAGCTGTGTGTTGAGCAGAAAACAAAACGATCAGAGGATTCAAAGCAGGCTCTGCAGCAGGCTAACATGCGTCGGAGCAGAGCTGGCTTTATGTTTTTGTCTTTTGAATTTGGCTGACTTGATTAATCCAGCCTGATGTGTGCCAAGCTGCTCAGCAGAAACTCAGCCCTGCTTCCTCTTCCCCCAGCTCCCCTTCTCAGCCTTCCTTTGTTTCAGGATGGTTTCTTACAGCACTGCAAAGGTTCTAGTGAAAAGGTGTTCTCTGGAAATACATTTCTTTTGTGGGTTTCCTTGCAGGTTCTCATGTTTACAGATTTGGGCTTGATGTAAGAATAAATATCTGCAACCCAGTAAACATGGTGGTGTTCACAGTGCAGGAGTTGTGTCACCTCTGCACCCTTCCAGATGCTGTGTCCCTGGAGGAGGGGCTGGGGAGGATGTTGGGAGTTGTTTTATGCAGGGCTGGTGTCAGTCATCAGCTCCTCAGCCTGTTCTGAAATGAAAAGAGATGTCCTGGAATTTCCTGAGCTGGAAGGGACCCCCAAGGATCATCCAGTTCAGCCCCTGCCCCTGCCCAGAACCCCCAACAATCCCACCCTGGGCACCCTTGGGAGCTCCTGGAGCTCTGGCAGCCTCAGGCTGTGCCCATTCCCTGGGGACCTGGGCAGTGCCAGCACCCTCTGGGGAGGAACCTTTCCCTATCTCCACCTGAACTTCTGCCTTCATGCCTGAGCCTTAGACCAAGGACAGAGGAAGCCCCTTTTTCCCTCTGTTGGAGGCCAAGAACATTTCTCAATGAAACCTCAGCAAGGTCCTTAAATTAAACCCAGTGCTGAACATGGGGAGTTTTCCCCCAGCCTCCTCAGTCTTGGAGAGTTTTGTGAGCATGATTTAATGGAACATATTCAAGCATGATTTAATGGGACATAAAATGCCTCTTTGATATCCCATTGATCTAAAGGAGAGACAAAACTGTAAGGTGGCTCTTTCTTTCTGCCACTGATTCATAATATCTTGATATAAATCCTACAAGCAGGTGCCAGCCTAGGTTTAATGGGAGAGAGCAGGATTTAGTGGGGTAAAATGTAATTGTGTAACCTGCACTAATCCATCCAGATGTTGGCAGGTGCTCTGTGCTGGGCCAGGGGGGCGTTTCCCACCCAGCAAAGCAGGGATGGGGAGGGATCACCTGCAGCCTCCCTCAGTTTGTTGCAGACTGGCCCAGTGCCTCTGTGCTGATGTGGCAGGACCTCTGCCTTGGGGCCAGCTGTAGAGGTGCACGTGGCTGGAGAGCACCTGCTGCATGGGGAGGGAGAACTTCCTGGACAGCCTTTTGGTACTGATGGAATGATCAACATCAAATGATGGGCTGGGCTTTAGCTGGGGAGCTAATCACTGACACTGGAATGGATTGTGGTGGTCTGACTCTTGTATTTAATTTAAATGTGGAAGTTTTCAAGTGTAGGGAGTGTTCCCTTGAGCATTCAGCTTCCTGGCACAGACTTTGGGCTGGCCAGACACAGCAGGAGCTGGGTATTAGAAATAAAATCTGAGATTCACAGGATCCCAAGTGCTTTGGGTTGTAGAGACCTCAAGGCCCATCTTGTCCCAGGGAGGGACATTTTTCACTGTCCCAGGGTGCTCCAAGCCCCATCCAGCCTGGTCTTGGGCACTGCCAGGGATCCAGGGGCAGCCACAGCTGCTCTGGGCACCCTGTGCCAGGGCCTCCTCACCCTCACAGTTCACAAGGAAACAATTCCTTCCCAATATGACTCTCTTTGAACTTAAAACCATTCCCCCTTATCCTATCACTGCTGGTCCTTGCAAAAATTCCCTCTTCAGCCTTCCCATAGGCCCCCTTTAGGCTCTGGAAGGGGCTCTAAGGTCTGGCTGAATTTTGAAGTATTTTGGCCTGGGATCTGAATTGCAAGGGCCTTGGCTGGCACACAACCAAAGGCTGAGGGGGATAACTGTGGGCAGAGGCTGTCAGGAGTCTCAGGTGAGGTTTGGTCCATTGCTTGGGACTCTCCCTGAGCCCCTGGAGCTCCTGCTGGGACCTGGGGTTGGTGCTGGATTCTCTGTGCCGTTCCCCAGGGCTGGCATTGAAATTCTGAAGGCAGCAGGAATTCCCATCTTGTGCCCACCCACCCTTGCAGAAAAGGCAGCCTCTCAGGGGGGCAAGGTGTTGTTCCTGGGGGTGCAGGCGAGGAGGGAGCTGTGGGGGCTGCAGGGATGTGCAGCCTCACCTGTCCCAGAGCTGCTGACCTGCAGTGAGCCCCCCTGAAGGGTCTGAGTGTTCTCAGAGTAAAGCAGTCACACCTGTGCCTCTGCCTGCACATGGGCTGAAGGATAAAGCATCCAGATCAGCCCTTTTTCTATGAAAAATGGTCAAAGGAAAAACCCAAACCACCCAACAACCCAACCCCCACCACTTCCCACCCCGTGCCCTCACCATTCCCACTGTTTCCCACAGCTTCTCCCTGGCTTTTCCAGTGATGTTTGAGCTCAGGTGTTGCTCTCCCCATTTCCCTGCCCTGCCCCAGGACAGCCCAGATGCTCCAGGTGTTTTCCTGCACGCTTGCAGGGATATTTGCTGGTTTGTCCACTGGAGAAAGCCTGGTGGAGCTGCAGGCTGAGGCAGAGCATCACTCACCCCACAGCTTTTGGCACCAGCACTGAAGGGATCCCTTGGGAGGAGCACAACAAACTTGCTGTTAATTTGGTTTAAAATTGCTGCCTTCCCAGCCCTGTGGTGGAAGCCAAATCCCCTGGAGAACTGGAGCTTTGTGCCCCAGCAATGTGGGTTGGCCTTTCCCTCTCCCAGGCTCATCTCCTCTCCCTGGATCTTTGTCTGCCTGTCCTGGTGACTGGGGAGGGAGAACCCTGGTAGGGTGGTGCAGGGAGAATGCCAATGAGCAGGAGATGAACCTCAAAGAGCTGGGTTTGGATTTGCCTCCAAAGCTCTTTGATCACAGGCTGAGCTCTTTATCCCCTGCAGCATTCCTTGGGGGAAAGCTGCCCAGAGGTGAGCAATGATTAAAAGGAAATGCTCCTGCTCCTGTGACAACCTTGACTTCATCAGAGCAGGTACCAACATCTACCAAAAGCTGTTTTTAATGTCTGAGTCAGTTTAGTTTGACTTTCTTGGCAGGATTTCAGGTCACTTGTCGCTTTGCCCCATCATGACCATTCTTTCATTCATTTTAAAGAAATATTTTCCCTTTGGAAGATCCTTTTCAGTGTTTGGTTCCTTTCTGTCATGCTCTTGGCTTGCTGTAGGGTAAGCAATAATTAAATCAAGAAACACAAACGTGTTTTCACCCAGCAAACTTGTTTAACTAAAGAAGATTCATAAAGAAAACTGTGGAAATCTTTGTCTCCCAAGTCACATTTTGGAGTCTGCTGCTGCCTAAGGAACACCCAGGACAATTAAATGCAGAGGCATTGCTGGGGAGCTGGGATGCCACTCTGCCTTTGGACTTTCTCTGCTTATCTGGGCAGGGTTTGCTCCATGCACACTCATTGTAATTCTGGGAACTCTGCTCCTGTTCCGTGTCTAATCTGCTGTGGGTATGGGGAGGGGGTGGGGAGGCTCCTTCTGTCCTTGACCCACATGGATTTATTGTAGGGGAAGCTGGAGAGTTGAATTAAATTGTTGGAAGTGGTTTAAGATCTCAGGTTTGCTTTCCACAGTTGCTCTGTTAAGAGAAGGTGTCTGGTTAAGGTGAAACGTGGCAGGGAACCAACATCTGTGTCCCTGTGCTCCTTGGAGAGCTGGGGGTCACCTGGAACACCCCTTCGCAGCCCTGCTCCATGGATGTCTCTCTCTCCAGCTCTGGTGTGTCCATGGAACATAGACCTGCTGCTTGCCAGGGATAGTGCAGCAAACCTGGAGCTTCTGCTTTTGTCCTGCTCTGAAGTCTTTGTGAGCAGAGACCCAACCCCAAACCCTGTCTGAGTTAAGGAATGATTCCTGAAACCAGGGAGGTGATCACAAGGGTTTGGGTTTAACCATCCTGGCTGTCGGGTGCAAAGACACCAGGTCTCAACACTGCTTCAGAGACAGGAATGTGCTCAGAAGTATCTGCTGAGAGACCAAAAACATTTATTGAGACTATTTAACCAAGGCTCATTTTAAGTTCATTTCTTTCCAAAGCAAATGGGAAGAAAATTCCCACGAGCTGTTTAAGAACAAGGCTCATTTCTGAGCACCCGTAAATCCTGGGACAGAGTGGGACTGGGGAGTTTCCCTTGAGCTGCTACAGGCACTTGCTGTGTTCTGGAGGCCACTCCTGCTTCTCTGCCCCCACACTCAGGTCAGGTGAGCTCTGGATGTGCTCTGTGAGCCTGAGGAGGCTCTGTTTGCCGTTTCTCTCCCTAGCAGCAGTGACTGAAGGGTGGCTTTGCAGGCAGTGGGAATCCCCGGCTGTGCACGGCTGGGAGGTGGCAGCCCCGGCTTTGCCCTGTGGATTTGCCATGTGCCTGGCTGAAAGCTCTGCCCCATGACCTCTGCTGACCCCGTGCCTCTCTCTGCCCTTCGTGCTGCAGGTGCAAGGAGCTGAAATACGGGAAGGACCTGCCCCAGATCTCCATCATCTTCATCTTTGTGAACGAGGCGCTGTCGGTGATCCTGCGCTCAGTGCACAGCGCCGTCAACCACACCCCCGCGCCCCTGCTCAAGGAGATCATCCTGGTGGACGACAACAGCGACGAGGGTGAGCAGCACCGGCAGCTCCCGGCTCCGCAGGAGGGGCGGGATGCCTGGGAAGCTCCTGGAGGGGTCTTGGGGCAGGAGCACGTGGGGTAAGGGGCTGGGTGTGCTGCTGGCACAAAGTTCTCTGCAGCTTCTCTGGTGAAGAACAGGATCGAAGCACAGTGAAATGCGAGAGAGTTGTTGTTTGAAAATGTAGCTGAGAGCTGGAGACTGAAGGAAACCAGAGAGCCATCTGACTTTTCCCTTCAGTACCATCCCGGCGCTCTGGTTTCAGGGTATCCTTGTTTCTGATAATAACTTTGGTTGTTGCAGAGATGCATCTCTAAATATTTGCCAGGACAAGAACCTGGAGCCCAGAGGGATTTCTGCTCTGGCAGCTCCCAGGGGTGTTAACTGAGATGCTTCCTCTGTGTGGGCCTCAGTTTCCCAGTTGTAAAATACCATCCCAGGCTTTATAGATGGCAGGTACTCTGCAGACACCCTCACTCCCAGAGTTCTGGTTTTGGAACAGGAAAGAGGAAGAGGAGGAAATAATCCCAGCCCATCTGTCCAGGTCAGGCCCTGCCACAGCCTGGAGGGGATGTTTGGTTTCCCACATTACACATGAGCGTCCTTTGGTTCAACCTGCTCTCAGTCACTGTTGTCATTCCTTTCCTTCTGGCTTTTGATAACACAGAACTGCAGGAAGCACTTCCAGACTCAAATTCTTCCAAGGTCTTTTCTTCTCCCAACATCTACTTGGACAATGTGATCAGGGCAGTTAAAATCCTCATGAAGGACAGCAAATAGTTAAGTGACTTTGTTTACTGCCTTCTTCAGTTGTGCTGCGTTTTCATCCTTTGAATGTTATTTGAAAAAAAAATTAATTGAGGAGTGCCATGGATGCTGTGATTGGAGGGAAGAGCAGGGCAGGGTGCAGGATGTGGAGAGCTCATTTCCAGAGGGAGCTGAGAGGTTGCTCTGTCTGTGAGGAGAGGAGCTGGTGCACAGTGAGCTGTTGAGGCTGTAAAAATAGGCACTCAAACACCACAGTAATGAGCACCACAGAAAGCTGATGAGTTCTAATTACCAGTAAAGGAATCAGGAGAGCAGCTCCTCAGCTGGTGGGATTCACAGCAGCTCCAGGGCAGAAGCTTGGATGGTGTCCACAGTAAAGCTGTGGGATTTCAGAGCTGGCATCACTTGGCTGGTGAAGGAAGGGGAAGTGCAGGTGAGGTGCTGCTGGGGTATCTCACAGTGCCCAGGACTTGGAGGGCTTGAAATACCAGAATGAGAGTCTCCTTCTCAAATTTTATCCTATTAATGGGGCAAAGAGAAGAACTCTGAAAAGAGAAGCCATTGGTGATAATCACGGAGCTTCTCCCATTGCTGTGCACAAAGGATGTTTCTGAACAGCCTCTTCTTCATTCAGTGTGAGGCTGATGATGAGCCAGGTGCTCTGAAGACACTGGAAAGACACAGGACAGCAAAACAAGTCCTTCCAAAGGCATCTGCCCCTCACACAGGCCTGGCAGTGAGGGTGGAACCCCTGTGGGATTGCAGGGCACCCCTGGGCTTTGTCAGTGCTGGGGCTGGGGGATGGCAGGGCAGGCAGAGGGTGCCCAAAGCTTGGGCTGTGTTCAAGCACTTCCAGCTCTGGGGTTTCACAGAATCCCAGGATGGTTTGGGTTGGAAGGGACCTTAAAGCCCATCCAGTGCCACCCGTGCCAAGGGCGGGGACACTTTCCACTGTCCCAGGCTGCTCCAAGCCCCATCCAGCCTGGCCTGGGACACTGCCAGGGTTGTGTTGGAGCATTGCACAGCAGCAGGGAGGGAGAGGCAGGGAGATGACCCCAACTGATGGACAAGTTCAAACATCCTGGGCACAAGGTGGGAAAATCCCAGGCTCCTGGCATACCTAGGCCTCATCCCACCCAGAGGGTGCTTTAGCTGAAATCAGGAGTGTCCAGGGTCCCTCATGGTGGCCCAGGGCTGTGCTGAAGAATTCTGTCCCCAGAAACACTGGGATGGAGGTGCACAAGGAGAGTGGGGTGGGGACTGAGGTGGTGCCATCATCTGGGAGGGTGAGTTAATAATGTCAGTGTTCTGCTGGTGAGGCTTTGCAGGCCTCATGACAAATGAGATTTTTAAGGAGGGATTTGAAGGAAGATAATGAGGTAACTTGGCAGATGTTTACGAAGAGCTCCTCCCAAGCGTGTAATAATCTACTTTTCTCATGTAAAAGAAATGATACAAACCAGAAGGTATCTCTGGGACCATGTGCTCCCTCTCGGCATCCTCGAGGAGCTGCAGTGACAGCCAGGAATTATTAATGGAAATAACATTGTCACAGAGTTCCCACTAATGGTTGGCAATAATTTGGAGCAGCAATAGCAACATTGCAGGGTTGATGCTTTGGATATTACAAACAAAGTCATCATAATAAATAGATTTGGCTTCTACAGGAAAATAATTACAGGAAAATAGTTCCTCATGAGCTCTCAGATTTAGAGATGAATTCTGGAGGATCAAGCAGAGGATGGGGCTGTGTGGGTGTGACTCTGGGGGCTGTGATTGAACAAGATAAGGAATTCCTTCAGCCTCTGTGGGAGCAGCTGTGTGGGAGTGAGGGACAGTTTCTGTGGGGATGTGGCTGTAGCCCAGGGAAAGCCTTTGGGGGCTCAGCTGTGCAAGCTGAGAGAAGGCTGACTCCAGGGAGCAGTGCCCAAGCCCAGAGCTGTGCTGTCCCCTGGCTGACCAGAGGCAGCTCTGGGGAAGTTGCTGAAGGCTCAGGACAGTCCCTGGCTGGGGTTGGTGTGGGTTTTGTCAGGGGAGAAGAGGAACCACAGCAAATCTGGGTAACTGAAGAACAAAGGACCAAATATTGACAGAGATTTCCAAATCAAGTTTTAAGATTAGCCCCAGGGGTGAGGCAAGAGCCACCTGCCTGTGCCCACCTGGCTGTGTGCCCTGCAGGTAGAACCGTGACACAGCCAGGAGCAAAGCCTGGTGCTGGTGTGAGGTTTTCAGGCTGGAACAAAGAGCTTCTGAAGCCTCATTAGACACTCCCTGCTCTCAGCTTTGTTGTACGACAGCACAGCACAACACAAAAGTGTGCAGTGAGAGATTAAAGTTAATGAACACCGGCATTCTGATGCTTTATGTCTGAGCTGTAAATAGATAAAAGATGCCAATGTATTGAAACAGGGAAAAAAATCCCTCCTTGAAGGAGAAAGCTTGGGGAGTTGTAGTTTGAACCCCCTTCTCCCTTGAGCTGCACATTACACTTCATAAAGACTCTTTTGGAGGCTGCTTTTGTTTGTGCTTGTTGCAGGGCTGTAATTCCAAAGGCAGTGTGCAGGTTGTGTTTGGGAGTGATAACAAGGCTCCAGGGCTGGTGGAGGATGCAGCCATGTGCCCCTGAGATGCTGTGTTATCTCACAGCTGCACACTTTGTCAGAGTCTGTTGCTTAATCGTCACCTGCTTTTTGGGGGGATTTTTTTTTTTTAGTTGTTGTTGTGTCTTTTAGCGTTTTTAATCTGGGATAACATCTCTTTGAAAAGCAAACCTCTCGGAATAAAGGGAACACTTTGGATAAAAGGCTGCTTAAAGGAGCTGGCTACACCGGGGGAGACATGCTCAGGGTTGTAATTTGCCTCGGCGTTGCACATTCCTGGGACTCGAGGGATCCCTTCCTTGTTTTGCTCATCCCAGCAGCGCCAGTGCCTCTCTCACCGGGAGCTGTCTGTGTGTTTGTGCTCAGAGGGGAATTCAAGGAGCTGAGTCACATCCCATCCTTTCCCAGTACTGAGTATTGCAGCTCGAGGAGGGGGTGTTTACCTGAGCTGACCTGGGCTGTCCCACTGGAGGAGAGCAGCAGAGCAGCAAGGGGGCCTTGTTGGGGTGTCTGTGCAGGACAGGAGTTGGGATCCAGGATCCTTGTGGGTCCCTTCCAGCTCAGGGTGTTCTGTGATTCTCTCTGGGTTTTGCTGAACCAAATGACCAGAGGCTGGGGCTGCATGCCCTGACTGGGACCAGCTTTCTCTGTGGGAACTCATTCATGCCCCTGCTCCCCATGGCACAGCGTCCTCTTGTCCAGCTGCAGGTACAAAGCTTCAGAGACTCCTCTGAGTCTCCCTGAAAAATGTTCATTCTCATTTATTGCCTGTTGAAGGAGCTGCTTTAATGTTTTCCTGCAGAAATCCCAGTCCTGATGGATTTGGAGTTTCAGGCAGGTGACAATGTGGGACAAGGGTGACTGGGGTCTCCCATGGCACAGGAGCACTCCCAGCCCTGACCCCTCCAGAGTTTTTGATAACACCTTGGCCTCTGTAGGCTTTTCCCACCTGGCAAACAAGGAGGTTTTCCTTAGGGGTGTGGAGGAGGTGTGGTCCTCTCCCAAGGACCACCTGGCCAGTGCTGCACAAGGAATTCCCTGCCCTTGGTTAATTCCTTGAGTTCCTCTGGTGCTGCTGGCCTTTGCTCCTTTCTCTCTGTGGCTACAGGCACTTCCCACCTTTAGTTCTGGGGGCTTCCACAGGCTGTGGAGAGCTTTGGGCAGGATTTGGGGTGGGGATGGACCAGTGGATGTTTCTGTGCCTGCAGCTGGGCTGATGTCCATGGTGGGGTTACTTTCCTTGGCATCAGGTGGTTCCATTCCCCTGGCAGTCCCACTTCCCAGCTCCTGCAGGTGACAAAATAGTTTGTAATAGTTAACAGAAGTCATTGGATCTGGCAGCCGGGGTTTTTAATGGAGCAACAGGTCCATTGGATTCGAGTTCCTTGGACTTGTCTGTCAGGGAAGATCAATAGGGACAGATGGAGAAAAAGAGGCAGGATTGAAATTGAACCTTTTGGCATTTTCAGGAGTGTTTATCTCTGCAGATCTTGCCAGGAAGCAGCTTGTGCAAGGGCAGAGCTCAAACCCTGCCAGACTGCATCCTGAATAAACAGGGATGCTGGGTTTATGCTCTGAGGGAGGCTGCAGTTAGTTTCCTCAGAGGAGGCCTGAGTGTGTGTGGAGGAGAGCCATGGGCTGCAGGAGATAAAGGAGTCTCCAGGCTCCAGGGCAGTGTTGGATTGCAGTGGATTCCTGCTTGTACAGCCCCTGTGGATCCACCGCTGCAATCCTCAGGAGTGCAGGCCTGAAGGGATGCTCCTGTGCTCAGGGAGGATGAGGGGAGCTGGGGGCTGTGACACAGAGCCGTCATGAGGGAGACGCAGTGACCACCACGGAGTCAAAGCAGAAAAAGAGAAAGTTTAATTTTTCTTACAGCTTATATAGATTTCTAGGAAAGAGGCCACATTGGAAGACTGAGGTTCAACCTCTTCAATTCCACTGGTCTGAGAAAGTGTCCATCAATTGTCCTTCCTACAGAAAGGAATATAAATAAGATGAAGAATTCTAACAACATTGCTTTGTTTACATGAAATTTCTGACTCCAAGAACTCAAAGGCTGGAAGGCAAGATGACAGGGGGCCACAGCTCTGCTCCCATCCTGGCTTTTGACCTGCTTTACATCCAGAGTCTCAGCTTTGGAACACCAGGCTGGTTATCCTGGCCCAGGATCTCATGGATGTTCTCAGTGTCAGCCCTGTGAAGGCACCACCGTGGTCCTGTGCCGGGCAGAGTGGGAATGGCAGCGAGTTCCCTGAGCTGGAGATGCTTTGTCCCTGCTGTAGTTGCTCTGGAGTCCTGGGAGCAGCGGATCCACGGGCCAGGCTGCCCCTGTGTGTGACAGCTGGTCTCTGCTGCTGTCCTCTAGTGCAAGTCACAGACCCCTGGCCTGCTATTCCAGGCCTCCCAACCTTGCTGGTGTAGCTGGGACCTGCTGTGAAGGTGCTCAGCTGGGGAGGAAACATTTCCTGAGCTTACAGGACAGGTGAACAGCTTCAAGGTCAGCAGCAGTTCTGCAGCTCCTGAAGCTGGAGTTGGGTGTTCCAACAGCACAGGGCACTCAGTGACTGCTGACTGGGAGAAACATGGGAGGAAAACAGGGATAACTTCACCTGACTTGGATTGGGATGAGATGTGGGAGTCAGTGATGTTTTCCAGAGGTTTGAGCACGTCTGGTCCCACAGGATCAGCATCCCCAGGAGCAGAGGAGCTGTCAGTGCAGCTGTGCAGGCACTGGGGCTCTCACTGATGCTTTTCCACACAGCCACATCAGCCCTGCTCATTGACAAGGGGGGACCTGGGCTCATGGGATTCTTGAGCAGGAGTTTCTCAGAGTATTTAATTGTCCAAGGCCAGGTTGGACAGAGTTTGGAGCACCCTGGGCTATGGGGGGTGTCCCTCCTCATGGCAGGGGGTGGAATGAGATGAACTTTATCCCAAACCATTCTGGGATTCCTGGAGACTGGTATTTCACTTTTGCTACTCAGCACTGGATTTTCCACTCCTGCACTTCTGGATGCTCTGGGAAATGAAATACAGAGCCCAGCCCTTCTGAGTGCCAGGGATGTGTCTCACAGTGCTGTGCTCTGTGCCCTCTCCTCCCAGAGCTGCAGGGCAGCTCAGAAGGGTGAGGCTGGCCCAGCTCAGTGCAGGGCTGCAGCCATCCTCTCACACAATCACAGAATCACCAGGTTGGAAGAGACCCTCAAGACCACCAAATCCAACCCAGCCCCAGCACCTCAACTAAACCATGGCACCCAGTATCACATCCAGTCTGTTTTTAAACACATCCAGGGATGGTGACTAATCATCTCCCTGGGCAGGCCATTCCAGTATTTTATCACTCTTTCCATGAAAATCTTTTTCCTAATATCCAACCTGTATGTCCCCTTGGCACAGCCTCAGACTGTGACCTCTCATTCTGTCTGCTGCTGCCTGGAGAGAGAGACCAACCCCACCTGGCCTCAGCCACCTTTCAGGAAGCTGTAGAGTCTCCATTTGGGCTGCATGGAAGAAATGTCAGCTCTCCCCAAAAGCTGTGCTGTGCCAGAATGGAGCAGAGGCAGGGAGCAAAGCTGGAAATCTGTGTGAGGCTGTGCAGGAAGCCCTTAGTGGAGAGATGATACAAGCTTACAGGAGGCCAGCCTGTAGTGAGCACCATGAAGATGTATCAAGTCCTCAGGGTTGGCCTGCAAGGTCTCAGAATGGCTTCATAATAATTGCTGGATGGCCCTTCAGGTGTGTTTTGTAAAGAGAATAACAAACGATACAGAAATGAAACAAAAGCCGTGCACAGGGGTCAGAGAGCCCAAAAAGCACTGAGCACCTGTGTGCTCCTTCTGAAGTACTTCATGTTTCAGGAGGGCTTTTGGCTTGCAGCTCAATAGAAGCAGCTACAGAGACCAACAGGTGCCTTTGTCCTGTCACTGGACCAATGTGAGTGAGGGAAGAACAGAAAGTTCTGGTGCTTCTTCCTTAAAAGTCAGGGGTGTAAAGTGAACCACCTTTTCCTTATTTGGAAACACTTGTTTGGGTGTGGAAATGCACTGTTGCAGAGACAGGGCCTGGAACTGCATTTCCCACACCTGGCCAGTGCTCGTGTCTCTGGAGTGCTGCTCCAGGTGGGCAGCAGCCCTTTGGGGACGCCTGTGTCCCCTGCTGGGCAGGACAGGGCCCTGCCCTCTGCCAGGGAACAGGGGCAGAGGGGTGCCAGCCGTGGGCACCTTCCTCAGCCCTGGTGCCATTGCACAGGTGCTGCTCTGGCCCTGCTGGCACCCAGGGCACAGCAGAGGAGTGGCTGTGGCTGTGGGGACACCCTGGGGAGCTGCTGTCACACAGCAGGGTGGGCACAGGGGTGACCCTGTGCTGCCTGCAAGCTCTGACATTTCAACACTTGTGTTTCACTGGAGCTTTGCTCTGCTTTGAGCTGCTCAGACAATTCCCCAGGGGAATTCTCACGTTTTCCTTTTGCTGAGATTCCACCTCCAATGTGAAAGTTGTTTTAATCACTGTGGTGCAGTGGTCTGCTGCATTAATGACTTACCTGCTGCCAAAGCCACGTGAGATGCCAGTGCTGTGCTTGTGGGGCTTCATCGGTCAAAAAAATCAGTGTCTTTGTCTCCTTAAAACCATTTGGGAGAGTTGTTGTCTCCATAAAATCCTGGTTTTGCTCTGAGTGGCTCAGCATGAAATGGAAGTTGCTGAGTTATGGATGCGTGTGATGCAGATGCTTTGAATTGAGGAAGGGGCTCATTTGCTTTATTCTTTTTATTCCCACTTCAGCATAAAAGAGAAAGGAGACTTTGGGGAAATGGAGATGTGAGGGGAAGCATCCCAGAAAGGCAGTGTGGAGAAAGCACATTTGCTGTGCCTGGAAGGAGGCGTGGCAGGGAAGGGAACAGATAATCCTTTTCCTTTGAAGATTTCAAAGCAGATGAGGCTGCTGTTTACTCCTTTGCTCTCCATTGTGTGTTTCCTTCATGTGGGATCCCACGTGTGCTTGTGTGTCTCGAGGATTTTACCATGTGGATGATAAGTGGTGACTTTTTTCCCCTCTTTATTTTTTGTCCTGGAGAGATGGACTGAGTGCAGTGAAGGGTAGTAGACTATAATTTGAGGTCACAGATCATATCTTAATTTTCTGTTGTCCTGATGCCTCGTAGAGATGAAAGATACTTTCAGGAGCTGCTTTCATGGTGTTGAGTGTTTGTGTTGGTGCCCAGTGGCTTTGCTGAGCTTTCAGAGCTCCTCTCTCCAGCAGACCTTTGTGCATTGAGCTGGTGCAACAGGCACTGAAAGGACTGAGGCTTCTCTGGCAGAGAACTGGCACTTTTCCAAAGGGCTGGAAAAACACACTCGTGTTTATCCTTTGTTGTAACCTTCCATCTGCTCCCACCTTCAAAGCCCTCTGTGTCTTTTATGCTCAAATCTTGTACTCTGGAGGTTTTCTGTGCTGGTGGTGGCTGCAGGTCCCTGAGGGTCTCAGGCACTGCACACACAGGCCTGGAAAACAGAGGGAAATGAGCTGCACTGAATACGAGGTATGTGGTGGGAGGATCTTCTGAACAAAGCCAGAATCCCTTTCATCCCCTCATAAAAGCAAGGGGAATCTCAACTTTTCTGGTGGCAAAAAGCAAGTGCCAAGGCTGTAGTGGTGAGACTGAGTGAAGAGGGCAGTGAAGCTCAGACATGGTTTTGATGCAGTTTGAGTCATTTTGGGTGGGTTTTGCAGCATTTTCAGCAGAGCATTCAGCTCAAACCTCCATCAGGAGTTCAGGGTGCTGCTGTTTGCTGTCCGTGGGTGACATCTTTCTATGTCTGTGCTTCAGTTCCGTTCCCTTTAGTGCAGAGGAGTGTAAGTGTCCCCTCCCTGCCCTTGGCCCGTGGGCTCCTCGCTGGCGCAGCAGCAGCGTTCTGGGCCTCCCGTGTGTGGGCCGTGCTCGGTCCATCCTGGGCGGATCCGCCTCCCCAGCCCAGGTGACCTCCCCAGGGGTGCAGAGGTGTTGGCCCCACCAATCCCGCTGCAGTGCCTGCCCAGGGTGGTTGTGCCAGGTGTCCCTGTCCCACGGGCTGTGTCTTGTCCCCAGAGGAGCTGAAGGCGCCGCTGGAGGAGTACGTCAACAAGCGCTACCCGGGGCTGGTGAAGGTGGTGAGGAACCAGAAGAGGGAGGGGCTGATCCGGGCCCGGATCGAGGGCTGGAAAGCTGCCACGGGCCAGGTCACCGGATTCTTCGACGCCCACGTGGAGTTCACTGCTGGCTGGTAGGTGCTCAGGGGCTTGGTCGGGGTGGGATTCACCAGGGAGCATTTTGTAGCTTTTGTAGGGCTGTGCCCCTGCAGAATGACACACAAGTCCTCTGGCTTGGTGATCCTTCTCCAGGCTCCTTCTGGATTCCTTCTGGATTGAATGCCATGACGGGAATGTACAAGGAAAACCTTCCCTTGCCCTTGTTCCTTGCATTATTCCTTCTCTATTCCTTCCCTTTGAGCACTTTCCCTTTTCCCTGTTGGTATTTTTCAGGATGATTTGCCATTCCCTTAGCCTTAAGTAATTCCTGCAAGTTTAAAAAAGCCCAGGCAGCAAGGGAATGAAGGAGAAAGTGTTTCCCACTTCTGTGGCCTTTGCTGGATCCCAGAGGGCAAGTCTCAGATGCTTTGGCTTAATTTGTTTCCTCTGCTGCTGGGAATAAGAGCAGAGGTGCAGAAGCAGCAAAAGGTGTTTCATAGGGATTTTTTTCAGAGAGATTCAAAACATTTGAGCTCAAGTGGCTAAAGTTTGAATCATGACAGGAGCCTGAAAGGGATTTTTTTTTGCCTTCAACCAAGTGTAAAAAACGGTCCATGTTTAGAAAAGTGGAGATGGAAGAAGCTAAACTTGTGTTGAATTCGAATACAGTAACAGCAACAAAAAACACAAACCTATTTGCGGCTGTTAAAGGCAGAGTTCTGCACAGCTATTGAATCCTTTTTAATGACAGTGCAGCTGAGGGGGTATTTTAGGAGCTGTTTGTTATGCTGGGTTCTGTATTCCCAGCTGAACATCCCTCTCTCTGGTCACTGAATCCTCACACCTGATTCACTGAGGAGCTCCCACTGACAGAGCTCTTGAAGCTGTTTTTTATGGATTGGAAGGAGGTATTTCTGCAGCGTGGGCTGGACTCTCCCTGCTGTTACTGGGGCCACTGAGAGTGCCAGTTCCCCAAATTCCCCCTGCTGTGGGCAGACTGACCCTGGGGCACTCGGTGACTCTGGAGCTGCAGAGGTGAGGCTGAGCACAGCCCCTGCTCTGAACACATCCCAGAGATGAATTTTTTAGCCACAGAGTCATCAAACTGCCTTGTGGGCGCACTACCGTCACGAGGGAGACGCAGTGACCACCACAGAGTTGGAGCGAGAAAAGAGAAAGTTTAATTTTTTTCTTCCAGTTTACATAGATTTCTAGAAAAGAGACCACATTGGAAGACTGAGGTTCAACCTCTTCAATTCCACTGATCTGAGAAAGTGTCCATCAATTGTCCCTCCTACAGAAAAGAATGTAAACAAGATAGATAACTACAGAAAAACATTGCTTAAAGCGTGTGAGAAAGTTCTGAATCCAATCTTGAAGGCTGAAAAGCAGGGCAACAGTGCATCCCAAGGGAAAAAAGACCCTTCAAACAGTTCTGCTTTCAGGAGTGTACCCTGTTCTGCCCAGGGTTTGGGGATCTGGGGAAGTCTGGACTAGTTCAAGCATGGTTTGAACCAAGCACAGCCTTCCTGGCCTTGCCTTACAGAAGGGGAGGTTTCCAGCCAGCCTTCCCAGGCTGGGGACCAGGCTTTTATCCAGCAGAAGGACACGGACCTGTTGGAATGGGTCCAGAGCAGGAGCACGAAGGGCTGGAGCATTCTGCTGTGAGGACAGGCTGAGAGAGTTGGAGTTGTTCAGCTGGAGAGGAGAAGGCTCTGAGCGGATTCCAGTACCAAAGGGAGCCCCCAAGAAAGCTGGAGAGGGACTGGGGACAAGGGCTGGAGGGACAGGACACAGGGAGTGGCGCCCACTGCCAGAGGGCAGGGCTGGATGGGAGACTGGGGAGGAACTGAGTGGAAGCTGCAGTGCCTGACCCTGTCCTGCTATGCTTTGCCCTTTTCCCAGGGCGGAGCCGGTGCTGTCCCGGATCCAGGAGAACAGGAAGAGGGTGATCCTGCCCTCCATTGACAACATCAAGCAGGACAACTTCGAGGTGCAGCGCTACGAGAACTCCGCCCACGGCTACAGCTGGGAGCTGTGGTGCATGTACATCAGCCCCCCCAAGGACTGGTGGGACGCCGGGGACCCCTCCCTGCCCATCAGGTACGGCCGGGCTGGGCACCACTGGCCATGGCACCACTGACCATGGCACCACTGACCAGGGCACCACTGACCAGGGCACCACTGACCAGGGCACCACTGACCATAGCACCCACTGACCATGGCACCACTGACCAGGGCACCACTGACCAGGGCACCACTGACCAGGGCACCACTGACCATGGCTGGGCACCACTGGCCATGGCACCACTGACCATGGCACCACTGACCAGGGCACCACTGACCAGGGCACCACTGAC